>JAODAL010013442.1:0-91299 GCA_025379985.1 Phyllomedusa bahiana | reverse complement strand
GCGATTTCAACTTTGGATAAAAATCGCTCAACACTAGGGGGTGAAGCCTCCACTCCCGGGCACTTAACCCTTTGTTTCCCGCTGTCTGTGCCCAGCATAAGCAAAGTGTTTTCCCCCTTTCTGTCAGGTGACGGGTCCCGGTAAACAGACACCCCGGGGGGAAGGGGCGTACAGTCAGTCCTGGGATGGGTGGAAAAGGGCTCTCTGTGTAAAACCCCAGTGATCGGGCCACTTTGTGCTGCCCTGATCGCTGCCTGTGTCAAACGACACAAAATATGCTAATACATTACTAAGTGTAAAAAAAAAAAAAAAAAAATTGAAAAGCAGTTATTCATTCATGGGATCTAAAAAAAATTGAAGAAACATAAAAAAGTGTAGAAAAAATAAATAAAGTAAATAATAAAATAAAAATAAACATTTAATAAAAAATAATTGTGCATACATTACACACAAAAAAGCTCCTACAGATATTAGGTATCCACACAACCATAATAACCTACAGAATTCATCTAACAAGTTATTAAGTGCAAAATGTTTTATTATAAGCAAAAATTTGGAAAAACGTGTATTTTTTTTCCTTACAATACTTCTTTTTTGTCCCAATTTTTTTCCAAAAAATAAAAATAAAAAAAAATTTAATTTTGTGGTGTAATGTTTAAAATAGGACAGTTTAACCCCTTCATTTTACCAGCTAAAATTCCATTCGGGACTTACCGTACAATGTGTAACAAGATTTTTAACCCCTTGTGCCTGTGGATTACTTGTGTATATTGCTATGTCATTTTATACTAAACCCAATTTTGAATGCACTGAAATGCTATTTTGCACTGTAATTGGTGATGATGTAATTACACTTGTGATTTGCTAAGTCATGAAGATAGTATCGCCTTCTGTAAATGTAAAGCTATGCATCCGGGGGGAAAGGGGTAAAGGTAAATTCCCATGAAAAACCTAGTTGGGGGGGGGGTAGACCCCCAAAAAGTATTAAATAGGGTTAGATTAATTATAGAGGTTTTTAAAATTAGCTGGTGTTAAACCCCTGTGTCTGAACCTTTATAAACCCACCGGAAAGTAAAGGGGAGGACTTAACCCTTTGAAGCCGGGGATTTGCCAGCTGCAGCTGGTAAGGGCCATTGCCTATTTATGGTCATGGTTTCCTGCTGAAAAAAAAGAACTTTATGGAGAGATTTCTGCCCAGTGGATGATGTAGTCTTGGACAGGGGGTGCAATTAACCAGCTTAAAAATAAGTCCCCATTGGCCTGCGATATAGATGGGGTCCGGGGAAAAGCCTTGGCCGGGGCCCATCTAGATTTTGGGAACTATTACAAGATGGAGTTCTCCTGGGGTTGGGAAAACTCCTTTCATACCAAAAACTGCAATCAATTTAAGGGGTGGATGGGGTTCCCCCGATTTTTGCCCCTGCCTGGCCCAAACAAGATTAATCTCTTTTTTCCTTGTAGCAAGCTGAAGTGTTAAGGATGTCGGCTTCCCGGGGGGGAATACTCCTTCCCCGTACCAAGACTGCATCCGAATAAGTTACAAGCTACTTAAAAGGGAACTCAACTGGCTGCAACATCAGTTGAGAAAGGATTTAACTAAAAGAAAGGAATTCCATGTACAGCATCTTGCCAGTCAATAAAAGGGTCAAGTCTTCTTACTTTCCCAAAATTTTAACTCTTCATCTCCCCTGCTTCCTGCACAACATCATGGGCGCCTCCTCAAAACCCCAAAACCGCGGAAAAAACCCTCATCATATGTATCGTCCGGGGGTAAGATACTGCCTCTGTTACCTGATTGCTTCAGGAGGGGGTACCTGACATCATTTCCAGCATTCCCGAAACATCCCGCGGGCAGGGCAAAATTGCCCCCCCCTTGGGCCCCCATCAAAGCCAACCACAGGAACTGGACACATTTTTACTGACTTTTAAAGTAACCATACCGATTTGCCCTCTGCTCTTACCCGTATATATTTTCACCTTACTGTTTCTGTGAGTGTGCCCTCCAAGGCGAATTAAATCTATAAACTTTAATCTGAGCTAGTCTGTTGTCTTGCTCATCGGCCTCACACGCCTATTACTTGGTCTATAGTATATAGCTACCCCAAGGCTGGTTCTTGGCCTTGTTATAAGTCGGTAACGGACCGTTCTTATAACCAAACTAGTGACTGGTGGCAGTTTATTTGTCTGGCAGATCTTTGTTTAACCAGTGTGGGTAAACAAACCTCTCCCAGCCATTCAGGGTCGTGGGCGAGGAGTGTGTTCTCTCATCTTCCCTGGGTCTCCATGTGCCAGTGTGTACAGGGGTTAATGGTGAAACAGTATCTGGCTGACCTTGTGTACCCCTAGGGGGCAGCGCAATGTCACGATACACCCCAAGTCAGGCCGTCGACCCTCGAGTGGGCTGGCGGGGCGGGCTTTTTCCTGACAGATATTCCTGACAGATTGCAAGCAGGGCCCTATCACCTTGTGTCTTATCTGTAAGTAGGTTTTCATTGTGCAATGTATGTCTTTTTGTCTGCACCCACACCCTCCAAATTGTAAAGTGCTGCGGAATATGTTGGCGCTATATAAATAAAGATTATTATTATTACACTGCAGGTCCAACACCCTTTTGATTGCTTTAGTCCTGGAAGGTGGCATGAGAGGTATGCATGGAGTTGAAGCTGCCGTGACAACCCTGAGTGTGCAAGATGACTCTGGTCCATTACACAATCACTTGGACTACTCTTGGGATATTATGTTTGACGTTCTGGCGTTTTAGGAGTTTGTTTGCTAGATCCTCTTACATCATGGGTGGGGTTTATTTTTGCAATCAGACTTTAGATAGAAATTTAAATAAAGTTTTTCGTCTGGGGTCCAAAAAGACTGAATATTGTTTGCCTGTGCCTTTGTAGCTGCATCGGACCGCCACTGTTGCTGTTCACACTCTGTAAGTAGTAAAGTTTATTACTTGAAATGTTTTTCAGTGATTCTTGGCCAAAATATCTTGTAGTACTTTATTATTCTATAATTAATTGTATAAAATCAAATTTATGTCATATTGTAACTAACTTCTCTGGGTTTTTGCAGCTGAAAAGCAATAATTTATATTCAAAGTTTATGATGTCCGAGTGCCTGAACTGTTCGGGAGCCTTAGGGTATGTTCACACTCGACAAAATTACGGTAATCCATAGTTCTCATAGAGAACTATGGATTACGCCTCCTCTCCCGCCTCGTACAATACGATTGTATTGTACGTGACAGGAGATTAGTGACATGTCAATTACTTGTGGCGAATATGCGCCATGAACAATGCATGTCAATGGGTCCGGCAGGCCCCCCCCCCACACCCTGCACACATGCGCCGTGGGAGTACGCGCTGATCAGCGCGACTCCCAAAGCACCCGGCGTAATTGCGGCCGTACTGTACACATCGCAATTACGCCGTGTGAACATAGCCTTAATTATAAGTCTACAATGTTGCTTAATTAGTTTTTATCAGCTCATTTTATGACTAGTTCCGCAGAATTCAATGATTAGAAAGCCTGTCATGTTGGTTTAAATAGTTATTAATTATATTCTATATATCAGAATGCAAATAAATTGACCAGACAAACAGATCGTAAATGGGGTGCAGCTGGTAAACAACGTATAGTAAATATGTTGGTAGGATGAATATTAAGGGGTTTAAATACTTTTCCAACTATAGGTGCTTGAAAAGAATTATTTTGCAGATCTTAATTTCATCTGCTTCTTCTCCCAGTTCGCATAAATTTATAGTGTGTCCTACTTGGTGTGGCAATTTCAGTAATGAGAAGTTTATTTTTAGGTTGCATCTTGTGATTTGGTCAGAATTATAAGCAACTAGTAAATACATAGCATTTAGATGTTCAATGTACCACTTCCCTGATATATAGATTGCTCTTGCAACACATCGCAAAACAAAGACTGTCTAAGGTGACAACCACAGGTTTGTATTAGGCTGTGTTCACACGGCTTATTCAAGACGGAATTGCGAGCCGGATTGCGTTCGCAATTCCGTCTTGAATAAGGGGAGGGGGGGCGGGGGCGTGGCCCGCCGGCCCCATAGACTTCCATTATCCACGGCACGTAGTGCGCCTGGATAATGTGCAGGTGACTTTCTCCCCGCCCGGCGGATTCGCCGAGCGGGAGGAGCGACGGAATCCACCGTTCTCTATGAGAACGGTGGATTACCGTAATTAAGGCGACGGATTGGCGCCGTACTGCAGCGCAAATCCGGCGCGCCGTACGGCGCCAATCCGCGCCGAAATAAGCCGTGTGAACGGCCCTTTATGGATCCATAGGTGCTAAATAGAGGCATAGTTGTGCTTCTAAATAGAGCTGTCGGTGGGCATTGTACACATCTTTAAAGCCATGGCAGAAAACATTAGGCTAATTTTGTTTTGGTTTGATCTGATATTGATTTTGCGCGTAAAATATGATAACCAAAAATGGATGATTAGTGAAAAGACAATATGCTGCCAAAAATGGAGCAGGGAATGAGAGAAAACATGCCACCAGAACAATAGGCGCTATTAAAGGGGTTGTCTCACTACATTGATTCAGTCCTGTTTTCTTGGTTTCACTTTGAATTCAGGGGCATATTTACTGACTTCCACTAGGCTGCAGTAGAAGCCAGGTGTAGCTATAGCAACCAGTGCTGGCAGCCTATCAGGATAGATCAAACAGGTCTGTAGCTATAGGGATCAGTGCTGACACCCTATCAGGAGAGATCAAACAGGTCTGTAACTATGGTGACCTGAGGAGCTGATGCAGCCCATACAAGAGGGGATTAGATAGAACACTGTTAATGGACACATATTGGAAAGTGACTTTTTTTTTGCAAGATCTTTAACATAAAAGCAATCCTTGTAGCGCGACAATTCCTTTAAACATGTTCACTATCAAAAATAGCAAATTTATAGCACAATTATTTGAACGCTGTATAGAAGCATTATTTAAGCATGTCATGATGGCAAGATGTGCAGCCTGATACCATTACCATGTATTTCTATGTTATTTAAGTACTTTATGAGCACCATAACTTTAGAGCATTATACATAGGTATTTTTTACCATTGGTTTTCAAGTTCATAACACCTCTTCAAGAAAATGTTTTCTGCCAGCTAAGTATCTAAAAATTACTGGTCTATAAAATCCAGTGGGAGAATGATACGCCGGTTTTTCTCATAAATTCTCATAAAAGTGATCATAAACAAGGTAAATGAATTCACCAACACATTTGAGTTAGTGAAACACAAATCCTTGTTTATTATGCAGTGCAGCTACAGGAGGAGATACAGCTGCTTGTAAAGGTTTAATCTGCTAGAGAAGGATTTAGTTACTACTAAAGGGTTAATCTTTTAGAGGGTGATACGGCTGTTTATTAAGGGTTAATCTACTAGAGAAAGACATAGCTCCTTGTAAAGGGTTAACCTGAGGCCCTCAATACATACTGTACACAGCCTGAAGCAGCCACATCACACTAAGCAGAAAGCTGTGACAGGGTTTAATCACCTCTCCTGCCTTCAGCCTCCACCTCTTTCTCCATTGTACACATTAATCTATATTACACTGCTGCTAATATAACTACATCCATCATGAAGATAGCAGCACTGATCTTCCCTATGTTTACATGCTGCAAACCTACAGTCGCCTCCTCCTCAGTCTCCCTTTAGTAAAAGGCATTTTTCTAATTCTACATACTTGAGAGTTAATTTATTTGCCTTCTGTTACTTTATTAGGTTTCTTTGAAGGTGGTAGCTACTCTTTTGAATTATTTTAATGATATTCAATTTTTGCTGTAAATACAGAGCTTCAGTTCAAAATGGTAGTGAATCATATCTAAAACCAAACTACAGTGGTTTATTATCTCAAATATAAATATTAGTCCAGATGTGATGGTACATTTTATATTGAAGAGGTTTTAAACAAAATTTCCAGCCAATCACATAACAAAAGACACAGACCAAATAAAATATATCTGAATTCACACATACACTGACTTCATTTAAATGTGCCTGTGTTTTTTAGATCTACGGTACCATAACAGTAGTGTGTATATGAAGCACCAGTGACCAGTCAATTTAAAGAATTTGTGGTTACTTCAATGTTGAATTGTTACCATAGAAACACAACAAGGAATTCCTAAAGGTCACTTAGCACAGTAGTTACAGGTAGCCATGCATTCATTACCACTGTGTAGCAATGCTCTTAAAACTTCTCTATATATCAGATTACACCTGACTCTACAACAAATATCTTATTCTAAAACAAAAAAATACTGTCATAGCATATCATCAAACACGCATTATAAAGTTTTGACCAAGGGCAGTTTTATTGATAGCTGCATTACTAGCAGCCTTGACAAGGGAGCCCGGATTATCTGCATTTTGTCCATAAAAAAGTGTCTGGCTTTTTTACAGTTTTTGATTCCCTGTTGCATCCATTCTAATGCTCAAAGGGTCCCTGGTCATCACCTCTTCCTGGTTGTACCTCAACTTACGGGGAACAGAAGAAAAATGCCAGCTCAACCGATCACTGGTCACAGCCACATTCAGTGATTGGATGAGCAGATACTTTCTGCATATCGAGACTAGGAAATAGAGGTTAGCTGAGAGCCGGTAATTATCAGAACAGTAACAGTGGGGATCACGGAGGTGAGTAATACATTTGTTTTGCACTCAGAGTGCCTCTTTGAGAAAAAAAAAGCAAAACCCCTTTAACCATTCATGGAGGCATGGACTATCCCAGAATGAAAAACAATGTTTACTGTCCTAAACAAGTAACATTAACTCCGTAGCGATGGCCCGTCGTCTTTTGACATAGGGGTTTTGGGGCTCCTAGCGCCGCAGCTGCACTAGGAACAGAGCTGTACTTCACAGCCCGGTTCCCAGTGCAAGCAATCTTGCGGCCTTCTGGAGTCTTCAGCACAGGCAGCATACTATGTCATCACGCTGCCTGCGCGGCCTGATGACATCACGCCGCCTGTGCCAGAAGACGGAGCGCATCAGAGCAGCAGGAGAGAAAGGTGAGCATTTTTTTTTTTTTTTTTAAACCCTGCCTATGGGGGACATATACCTGTCTCTACCTGCCTCTACCTGCCTATAGGGGACATTAAACTGCCTATACCGGCCTATGTAATTTTATTGGTATCCATTTTTTTTTTTTTATTTATTTACCAGTAGCCGTTGCATTTTCCACCCTAGGTTTATACTCGAGTCAATAAGTTTTCCCAGTTTTTTGTGGCAAAATTAGGCGCCTCGGCTTATATTCGGGTCAGCTCATACTCGAGTATATACGGTATTTCAAAACTATTTGCTGATTTACTCTAATGTCCCATAAAACTTAACTTTCAATTTAATGTTTGTGTTAAATTCATGTATTAGTCTAACAAATTCTATGTTATGATCCTAAGGAAGATGGCTGGCTACAATGCAAGTCTACAAAGTTGTTTTCAGCTTTCCTGAGGGATTATATCATAAAATGGCAGTGGTTGAAATTACTGTGCGCTCTAACATAAGCCCATGATCCCCCACCTAAAACGATTGACACGTTTAACGTGACATATCAGAACTTTCCTCTATCTGGTGGTATGCTTTACAGAGCTAGCTGCAATCTCTTTGAGTAAAATGTTGAATACATATAACTGTGACAGTAGTCAAACACACCTTCTGTGCAGCAAAAACGAAATCATCCAGCTCTGCCAACGCATTTTACTGTTATGCATTGCCTCAGGGCTTGTTTTGACAAGACTTGTTTTCTTAGGCTGAAAAGAAAAAGTATATAAACTAAAAGTAAGTTTATGTGTTTATTTAATTTTTATTATCACTGTTCAAAATGTCCATAAATAGAAAGAGAAGAAAAAAAAATCCACATTTTTCATCTTCATTGCAAATTTAGTTTATGAACCTGACAACTTTCCCAAACTTTTTGGGTAGTCTTTGGAGTGACTAAAATACATGATACATTGGAGATCCAAAGACAAACATCTTGTTTATGTAGACTGAGCTGGGTAATGTACATAAAGTATAGTGCAGCGACTGTAGGTAGTGGATCCACTGAGCCACAGAGTGATAGTGTAAGACGCATCGGGGAGTGGAGTCTAAGGGGCCGTTGGTTTACACCAGAGCCCGTCACAAGGCAGGATGGGCTTGCTGTGGCAGATGATCCCCAGGTCGCTACCCCTGGCGTGACATGCCTGCAGTGGTGGCCGAGGTGTGACGAGGTGCAGAATCGTGAAGGAGGCTCATAGTTGAGGACAGGCAGGAAGGTCAGGACAGGCGGCAAGGTTCATAGTCAAGGCACGGCAGCAAGAAGATCTGGTATAGGCAATAACACAGGACAATGCTTTCTCTATAGGCAGTAGGCACTAATGATCTGGCAAGGTAGACAGGGGAATACTGGGCAATATAGGGTCAGCGACTGACAATCACCCAATCATCTAGGGAACGAGGATGTGCGCAACGGCCACTTAAGATAGAGTAGGGAGCGAGAAGAGATGAGTAGATGGGACTGGGATCTGAACTGCAAGTATTCCCGCATCCCAACATGTGGGTCGTGGTGCCACTCGCAGAAGACACAGTAGGAGCGACGGAGGTAGGTTGCGCCCACAACCTGACATGTGGGTCATGGGAGTACCTGTAACATGTAGAATTTAGTTGTGGGACTAAAAGCCTCCTTCCCAACTCTTTTAAGTCTCCATTTAGGACACAAACCATACAAACATTGACATTGGCAGCTGTAAAGACATAAATCGTCCTTCATTACTGTCAACCACTAAGTAAAACCAGCAATTAGGAAGCAAGGGATTTCCAGTCTTGGCAGGATCAACTACCTCTAAGTAGTTGCACAGCTTAAAGGTATTCCCCACTATGAGAAAAGTACCTTACATTGGGGCCATGGACTGCAAAAAAAGAAAAACAAACCTGATACTTACCTTCCTGTCTCTTGCCGCTCTGCAGCACGCTGGCGATCCCTTCCTCCTGACTTCTGGGTTCTCATCCCAATGCTGAGGAGAGGCTCATGCTCCATTAACTTACAATGGAGTGCAAAGTCTATCTAAAGTATTGAAAGTCAAGAGGAGCGGATTGATGATGAGCCTAAGAGCGGCTGTAAAGGTCTGGGTCTGGTTGGAGTCTTTTTTTTGCAATTGCTAGGCTAATTGCAGGCAGAAAGCATGGTCAGTAGAGATAGAGGTCAGTACACATAATAACAGCACCAGTATTTGAGAAGTAGGCAGGAAGCATAGTGAGATATAAGCCAGGAGTTAGTGCACAATTGAGCAGCGTCAGTATTTGACGAGCAGGCAGGAGTGTAGTCAGATGGAAGCCAGTAGTCATTGCACAACAGATGTCAGGAGGCAGCAGAGCATTAGAGTCAAGCTTAATTAAGGAAGGGAGTACAAGGCTGGCCTTGAATTGGAAGTTCAATTAGGGAAAGAGTTGGGACAAATCAGGAGAACAGGAACTGAAACTAGAAGAACAGGGAACATGCTAAGGTTCAGGAGGGGAGCTACCCAGGGATCTGACTAGCTCAGTGGAAAGATGTGCAGCTTGGACATGGGTGTCTCTGAGTTCAAACCTTCCATTGTACTAGATACTGCAAGCAACCTCAGAAAATTCTAGAGTCCAAAATTTCTTAACAATATATTTTTCTTCCACTTAGGCTTCAACTTGGGCAGGAGGTGGCTGATTTCTTCCTGTAAAATAGTTTTTGTTGAATGGCTGAGCAATAATATGTGAAACACTGAGTGGATTTTCAGTCCAGTTCAGTTTTAAACAGAAGGCAAAGTGGTTAATTTGTGCAGAAATCAGAAAAGGGTCTATGAACTTCTGGCCTAATTTTGGAGATGGAACATGTGTTTTCAGATTTTTAGTAGACAGCTGTAACGGTTACTGATGGGAGTCAGACCGTTCTTCACATTCAACAGGGGTGGAACGCTGGGTATGCGGATCCCCTAGGCCACTGCAAGCATAGATGGTATAACTCGCATTGGTAGCCGAAGTGCAGGGCAAAGATAGCAGGTGCTGGCACGGGTGACAGGACACAGCAAGTGTAGCCATAGGCAGGTAACACAGCCACAGGCAAGTAGCGGACAGTACAGCAGCAGGAACAGCAGATGTAACGCACTGGTGTAGCGGCAGGAACAACAGTAATTAACGCACAGGTAATGTCAGGGTACTGAAATAGACTCGAGGTTAACACAGGGTTAATGCAGGTATACAGCAGTAGTACAGCAGCAGGGGTCAAGCTCTATATAGATACAACAACGCACTGACCCTGGAGCAAGTGCAGGAAGCTCCTTACATGCACAGAGATCAGGTTTGGGACACAATTCCTTTAAATTGCAGAGCAGTGCTATGCACACTCTAGGGGGTGCTTATGCTTGCACGGGACACAAGGGAGCCAGAAGAAGCACAGGAGAGCAGTAACTGCTAGCGTATGTTGCCGCTGGCATGGTGGCCATAACAGGAGCTGGGACAGGTGAGTATCCCACAGGGCACCGGGCAAAGACCACAGCAGAAGCACGGACACAACAATGGTCCATGACAAGGGCCGCAGCATACACCGTGACAGTACCCCTCCCCTCCGGGCTAGCCGGTACCCTCAAAACAACCAGGGGTAACCACCTCCTCCTCGGTATCCCAAAAACTGTCTTCAGGGGAGTAGTCCCGCAATAAACCCGGGTAACTTATTTGACCTGGGGAGCAGAAACAGTACAAATGGTAGGTTTGGAGAGAGGTGGGCAGAATTCAGTAATGTCTTGACAGACCAGAGGCTCTTGTTCTTGAGGTTCCTCCACTGGCAAAGCGGAAGCAATGGGCAGAGAAACGGGTGGGACTGCATCGAATGGGCAGCCTTGAGTGAGAATGGCATTGATTGCTCCATTGGATAACTTCATTCTCCAATCCAAGGACAGGCCAGGACAATGGAACCATGGAATACCAAGCATAACTGAAGCAGAGGAACTCGGCAGGACATAGAAAGAGATTTCTTCCTCGTGAGAACTTCCCACTCGCAGAGACAGCAACTTTGTGTGGAACTGGACTGGCTCCTTTAGGATCTCCCAGTTGATGGAAAGAGGGCACAGCCGGGTGGACTGGGCAGTTCTTTAGGCAGCGTTGGGTACCGCCACAGTAGAGATACCAGTTCAGACTGAAGACAAGAATGTCATCAAGGTACTCAATAATACATTAGCCCAAGAAGTGTCAGAAACTTGTATTTGTTTTTGGACAGTTACATTTGTATGACAATTGTCCTTGCAGTTCTCAGAAGAAAAGGTAACAGTCCTTGATTCCCATTTGATAGAAGGATTATGAATAGCAAACCATGGAATTCCTAAAATAACCAGAAACTTAGGAGAAGAAATGCGATGAAAACTATTAGTATCATGATGATCAGGTTCAACACAGATTCCAAATTCAATTGTCTTATGAGTTACAGGCACAGATGACAAAGATAATTGATCAACACTTTCCACATCAATTGGCATGGATTTTGTTCTACTTGCAATGCTATTATCAAGCACAAATTGTAAGTCCATGAAATTTACTTCTGCCCCAGAATCTAACATGACAGAGCGTTGCATTTTATGGATCCCAATTATGACCTGTATCAGAATGACAAAATGAGAAGATGTTGAATACATTTTGAGTTACAGATTGACTCCTCTGGGCTGCTAGATTCCATGTGTTGTCAGCTACCCAGTGCCAAAATTCTGCTGTATATTCAGCAACAGAGTGTCGTCCTTCTTGAAGATTAAGCAATTTAACTAACTACTACTTTAGATACAAGCGCCAGGTGTTTCAGGGAACAAGCTGCACAAAGATCGTCAGAGGAAATCTCCTGCTGCAATCCTCTAATAGAAATAAAAAGTGTATATATATATAAAAAAGACGATCGCGCTCTGTTCGCTGTATAAGGTGCCAACTTAATCACAAGCAGTCCCCAAATAATCAAATTCCAAAATATGCAACCCCCATGCAAATAGTATAAAACAGTGTAAAACACACCTGTAATAGTGCAACCACTTCCCCAGAAATCCTCACTGGATGCTCACATCAGCCAGGAACCTCGCGCTAATCCAGGTTTCTGTCCAATCCAATCTTCAGTTGGTGGATTTGTCAGAAATAATATATAAAAACATACAAACAGTGTGGTGTGTTCACCGCTAATACGCTCCGGCCGGCAGCGTGCGGGATCCACACATACAGGCTAACAGACTAGAGTGACGTCACTAAGGCTGTAGCTAACGAAAGCTTGTATGTTTTTATATATTATTTCTGACAAATCCACCAACTGAAGATTGAAGTGGACAGAAACCTGGATTAGAGCGAGGTTCCTGGCTGATGTGAGCATCCAGTGAGAATCTCTGGGGAAGTGGTTGCACTATTACAGGTGTGTTTTACACTGTTTTATACTATTTGCATGGGGGTTGCATATTTTGGAATTTGATTATTTGGGGACTGCTTGTGATTAAGTTGGCACCTTATACATCGAACAGAGCGCGATCGTCTTTTTTATATATATACAGATTAAGCAATTTGTTCTCAACTGTGACAAAACTTGATCCATAGCAGTAATAAAGGTATCCAAGTCATTAAGGAGATCACAGTTCTTTTCCACATATGGTGAGCCCATGCAAGAGCTTCATCTATCACAAGATTGATGAGAAAAAACATGTTCTTTCTGTCCCAAGTAAAAGGAGCAGGCTACATTTGGAAATAAATTTCACATTCATTAAAAAATCTGTAATGGTGACAATCCTTATTTAGCTTTAATTGCATATAGGTTTTGAATCTGAGCCGGAGCTGTGTATATCCAGAAGTTACCTTTGCAGCTCAATTTTTTCTTTCTGTTGATCCAGCACCAGGGTTTGCAACTTAGAAAATTTATCCTGCTAAATGGTGCCAACTGATAGGAGCTCAGCCTCAAGGTGCTCACAAAATACTCCATTTTTGGGCAAGATTATTCTGTAACAGTCTGGGTTTGTTTTGGAGTCTTTTTATTGCTACAAGGTTAATTGCAGACAGAAAGCATGGTCAGTAGAGCCAGAGATTTGTACAGGTGAGAGCAGCATCAGTAATTGAGGAGCAGGCAGGTATCAAAGTCAGATGGAAGCCAGTAGTCGGTGCACAACATATGTCAGGAAGCAACAAAGTAGACTGGATTACAAACTGAGTGCACAATAGTAAACGGATGGAGCAAACCAGGAGATTAGGCACTGAAACTGGAAGTATAGCGACTTAGGCTAAGGTTTAGCAGAACTGTCCAGAGAGCCGAATAGCTGTCTAGAGACATAGAAGTCCCTGGCTTCAAGTCCTGACAGTGACAGTGGCTGGGGACAAGTAGGTATTGTGAGACAGTGACAGGGGGAATAGTTGACGGCAGATATATTTCCCCAAGAGTCCTCTCTTATGCTGCCTTAGGCGGTATCTGGGCAGATGCGTGTCACCGAGAGGCCTGGGCTCGGTGAAGGAAGGCCGACAGCATAGGTGTCAGTAACACAATGTTGCTGACACATTTTTTTAGTGTAGCGGTTCCAGTCCGCTTAATCCGGGTCGGCCTTTCTGGAGTGGTCAAAGAGTCGGGTGGGTGGCCACTCCCACGCCCCAGGTGAGGCGGGACTCAGGCCTATAAAGCCTGGATCTACAGGCCTGTGTGGAGTGCTGGTGTCACTCTGAGGAAAAACCTTGCTGTGAGTTAACAGACGCTGTCTGCTTTTCAGTCTAGTAAGGGTAAATAATATGTGTAGCTAGCGCTCAGCCGAGCAGGCGTTTATTTCTGTTTAGCCTGAAGTTAAGGCTTGTTTTTGTTTTTGTTAAGTTCTGCTGAATAAACCCAGGCAGCGCCTGGAACTTGAACTTCATCTCGTGTCACTGTCTCTGTCTGTGGAAGCCCTGTTTGCCTACCTGACGCTAAACCTCCACAGTATGTATTAGGTTTTTTCTTTATTTACCCAAAAAAATTCTTATATTTCTACATATTTGTAGAGTAGCACAAAGTGCTTCAGCAATGTCAATAAAATTTGTAGGTTAACTACTAGAAATCCATTTCTTTATAGCTGAAGATACATTAATGATTTGTTGGTTTACAATTTAGACAATGTGACTAAAGATTGAATTAGAAGCCCTTTCATGGTGTCCAGACTTGCTGAATCAGAAGGTATTTGGGTTTGTTTGCACCTTAACTGCATTTCCATGATCCTTAAATCAAGTCTAAAGCATTTTGTATGCAAAAATGAAATTCCTCTGGAGAGGGAAGGCCTGCACAGGTTTTTGCCAGCAAATAATAAAGGATATGGAACCAATCATGAATAGGTCCCTCTCTTTCTGTGCCCATAGCAACTTTCTGTGCCATTGGTAGGAGCGTATCAACAATTGAATTAATTAAAAAAAGAAAAAAAAATATTCAGCTTTTTCTGTTTTTCTTAAAGTTTATGACATTCTCAGAACAGTCATATGGAATTTCAGTTTTGGAATTTCGATGTTTGCTTATTCTCACTAAGTAAAAATAATAACAAAATACTGTAAACATCTAAAAAAAAGTTACATTCAACATTGAAGTTCTTGATTCGGTTTAAATTCATTGCAAAATTATGTGAGGGTTATAATTAAATGAAAGAGGCACGCCAGGCCTAAACAGCTTTGAAATATTAGATATGCAGTAGTTTGCAATTTGGTTACCTAGCAATGCATGTAAACAAACTAAGTAAAGTATGAAAATAAGCTAATAATTTTATAAGTAATTAAAAGAAAAGAGGGGAACAAAGGGAAAAGCCGTAGTAAAGATCACAAGGTGAATATTTTACTTCTTTTTCAAAGACTTGCGGTTAATTGGCAGCGTGTTGTTGAAAGTGGAATGAAATCAACACATGCTTATGAAAATTCGCTGTCTCCTTACTCGGCCTTTGGAAAGGAGCAATGTGGTGAGTATATAGTATGAGCGTCATGGGAATCCCGTCAGAATGTCCGGAATTTTACAGGTTTGCACAAAGGAAATCTCCATCGTTAGACTGTAGGGAGGAATCTGTACAGGACTACAGTGGAGGAGACAACATATTTAGGTCCAGTGGTGTGAATTGAAACTTTTGGGTGCAGAATCCTGTAACAGGCTAACTTTAGTAATCATGCAATTTATAGTACTGGTCTCCTCATAAAGGGTACAGAGATTTTAAGGACTCCCTGAGGCTCCAAGGCATTCCTTACAGCCATATATTATCAAAATAATTGGTCTACACTACAGTTCCATAATCACCCCATGGGCTGCTATATAGGGTCCTTTTCCACGGAACTGTTGCATGCATGAGTCCGTTAATTGGTGTTTCATGATTTTGAAAAACTCTTTATCCTTTAGAGGATAATTGAAAATAGGAAAAAAAAACTCCCTTTTTAATCCTGCTTGTTCTAGCACTACCACTTTCCAAGCATTTGATGATGTCACAAGCAGCGCTCACGTGATCCTGCAGCCAATAACAGGCTTTGGCGGTCATATACCATATACCTGGTGAGAGACTGCTGCGGTATGTAAGTAGCTGCAGGATCATGTGAAGAATGAACGTGACTTCATAATCCGGGATCACTGGTGGGAGTCATGGGACGAGAGAGATTTAAAATAATGGGACATCCCTTTAATGTCAATAACAGTGTACTGTTGGGCTTAACTTTTTATTCTGACCCTTAACTTAAGCTGAGTTCTATTGCTGGCCACAACTGTAATCCTTAATTGTGTTGGAGGTTACAGTTTTAATTTATTAGTTTTATGGGGGTTAACTAACCGTTCCCAGCACCTCAGGTTCTGTGGTGCTGGTAACGTTAGAGTAACGCCAGACCAGAATCACTGGGGAAGGTTCAGTTTACAAAACCAGTGTATACAAAAAAGTAAAAAAAAAGCCCAACCACAACTAAAGTTATGGTTTTGATTAAGGTTAATTTTTTACTGAATTCTCCCAAAAGTCAATTCAGGGCTACCTGAATATGAATACTGAGATCGGGGTCAATTTTAATTTGAATTCAAAGCTCAGCACTATTTATGGATTGTGATAGGCATTAAAGTTGAGTTTCTTGCAAGTAACTTGGACCCAGCTAACAGGCTGGGACAAGAAAAGCAGTGGCTCTTGGGAAAAACAGAAATCAGACACATTTTTGTAATCTCAGAAAATTAAGGGATGATTCGCACTGTTTTTTTCACATGAATTATGACACAAATGAAATCTAGGCCAAAATCACAAGAAATGTATATATCTGCGCTCAGCAGATACAATCAAAGCTAATTCATAGAAGAAGATAATAACCTTTAGTGAGCGAATGTATGGAAATAATCCAGTCTCTTTACAATTTCTTTCCATCCTAAACTACTGTATGTTGCCAAGTCGATCAGTCATTGAGAATCTGACAGATGATAACAGATTTTCCTACTAGAGTTCAGCCAGCTTTATCAGCCAACAGTCCTTTTACAGTGTCCACAGTCAAGTTCATGAAGTAACATAGTAAATTAAATAGAATATCTTTTTTAGCATAGTTATAGTTTGGTATGGCTTGTATGGATCATTTTGATAAAATATATATTTGCTACTTTTAAGATTTCAATACATACAAAATATGTCAATACATTAAGAAGAGAAATTGTTGCAGTAGCAGAACAATGTATTCAATTTATAACCGCTTATATATATATATATATATATATATATATATATATATATAAGCAACAACGTAGCAGAACAATGAAAATAGAGAGTAGACCACCACCCAGAGGGACCTTTCATATATATAGATATATGGTTTAAAATAGAAGCCAACATTCTGCCTTGAAATATTCTTAAGTATACACTGTATATACCGTATATATGCGGATGGTATATAACATGCATTACCAAACATAAATGTTATCATGAGAATCAGCACTTAGAGTTGTAGGCTTCAGAGCGTGGTAACCATTTGGTATTTTTAATAAAACTCTTCTTAAAGGGGTTGTCCAGATAATTTACAAAAGCAATAATCAGCTGCAAATACCTCATAAAAAACTATACTCACCTTCCTCCAGTCCTGTGTTCCAGCATTGCATTCCTCTGGTCTTCTGTTTATTGATTTTTTTTTTCTTCGGGATTGGCACATCAACACTGCATTCAGAGCTGTTCACTTCCAAACAGTGATGTAAATGCATGGTCAATCAGTTGTTGTTGCAGTGCTGTGCCTGTCTGGAAGAATTATTCAGTAAGTGGAAGACCTGAGGCATGCACCTACAGCTTACTATTATTTTTTCTACAAACTGGACAACCCCTTTTAATAACTTTTTGGTAAACCCCATGCTCTCACACTACAAGTACTCTCTGCTGGCTTGTCTTCATTGAAATCAATAAATTTTCATTTGCTGAGTGTTCCATGCAGGGTATTGTTTCCTGCATAAGAATTTTCATTAATAAAGGTTGCTTAACTACTAGTAGGGGTATTCAAGATATGAGAAGAAATGATCAAAAACAAACAACCCCTTTAAAGGGGAATTCAACTTTGCTAAAGTATGTTACGAGAGGATTACCAGATGTGGAAGGTTATACATATGCTGCCTTTGGTCCCAAAAAAATGTTCATTCTCAGACCAAATCTAGATACAATTTTTACTAAAATATTTTAGACACTTATCATCACTACCACTCGAGGGTCCATCTGTTGAGACAGATCAATTTAAATGGGTATTCCCATATTATTGATTTAACTTTAGACATGTAGAAAAAGTAAACAAAGATTATTACTAAATACATTTCTGTTCTGATTTTGCTTAATTTCAGAACTAGAACAGATTCTATTTTCTTCCTGTTTACAGATGGCTTCCTAGGTTAATGCTCTAGAAGTGGCGAGGCTGGTAACATTACTCCATGCTGTGTCTTATTAGTATAATGTAAGCTTAAAGGGGTTGTCTCACCATGCTGTTTTGCAGAGCCACAACCAGCTTCAGACTTTCACTTTATGTTCAGGCTGTGGGTGGTTCTATAGCATTGACTGACTTTGTCTTTCCAATCAGAGTGACATGAGTTAGAGGGACATGGGTGCTCCAGGTTTGCAAATAGCAATGCACAAGGCGACAGAGCTCTAAATCACTAAAGCTTGTCACCAACCTGGCTGTCATGATACTGCTATTTTATCCTGATTTTTGGAATCTGGCCTGTGCTCTGTGTCTGTTTCACTATCTAGCAAGGTGATAGTTAACCTCCCGCTCCAGTACTCTCCCAGCTGGCGGTCATCATATATCAGGCTGAGCTATAAAACCTAACTACTATCTCCAGTCTAAGCCTGAGTATTGGTATGAATTCTAGGGTGTTCTGCAAACTGGAGTATGAATGTGATCTGCTATCCGGCAACCCTGTCCTGGTCCTCTGGTCACTGCATCCCGTCCTAAGTCTGTTGGTGTCTGTTGTCCACATGTCTTCTGCTGTCTGATATTCTGTTCCTACTCTTTTGGTGTGTTGTCTCCTGTGTTTCTGGTATGTCTTGCTTACTTATCCAGAGTCCTCAGTTTCTGGTGTGACTCACCTGTTAGTCTGGAATCCCCTGTTCCTGGTGTCTGTTGTCTGCTGGTCCTGAATTCCCTTTTCCTGGTGTCTGCTGTCTGCTGGTCTGAAAGCTGCTGCCTGCTGGATTGGAATCTGCTGTTCCTGGTGTCTGCCACCTGCTGGTCAGGAATCCACAATGTGTTCCGTCTGCTGGTCTGGAGTCCGATAATTCTGCTGCTTGCCACTTTCTGGACCAGAACCCGCTGCTTGGATGTCGGACATCCCAGTGTCCTGTTTGTGCTTCTCACGTCCATGGGAGTGGCTGGTCAGGCAACTCTATCTTGCGGTCCTAAGGATCCATTCTTCTTCCAGAAACATTTAAGAGGCTTGCTTGCATATTTGTTACTGATCATCTTGCAAATAAAGTCCTTTGAAACATCATACAGGCCACTGCTTCAGCCTGCAAAAGCAGAGACAAATGTCTGGTAACTAAGGAAGCTTGTATAAAATAGCAGGAGATATGGTCTACTCCTAATTGTGAAGGGAGCAAAATCAGAACAGCAATGTATTTTGTAATATTCTTTATTTATCTTTGCCTACAATGAAATGGAAATACCACTTTAAAAATATGATGAACAGAATATTCACCAATCCACTGGTGCTCACATGGTGGGGTTTACATGGTTGTCCATCGTCCACTGGTCTGCAGCGATGAAGTGCCATTTTCACACCTCTGCAGATGGCTGCGGTGGTCAAATGGTTTAAGATTTACCCTGTTTCCCCCGAAAATAAGACAATTTCTTATATTAATTTTTGCTCCCAAAGATGCACTACGTCTTATTTTCAGGGGATGACTTTTTTTTTTTTTTTCAATGAAGAAGAATTCACATTTATTGCTGAACAAAAAAATGAACATTTATTATATACTGTGTATACTATACAAAAAATAAAGGGCGATAAAGTACAGTACAGTATTTGGCTCACACACACTGCCTGGGGACTGTGTTGTACAGCGGTGATCTCCCACAGCAATTCCTGGAACTTTACTATGTCTTACTTTCGGAGGGTGCCTTATGTTACGGAAAACAACATAACCTCTGCTATGTCTTATTTTCGGGGAAACACGGTAATAACTGGAGTCCGGAAAACAGAAATCAAAAAGGAACCAGGGAAACAGTAGCACGGGAGTACCAGGGAATTGATAAAGTCCTGAACAAAGGACTAAATTTTTCACCTACTAGAAACTTTCAACTTTTTGACACACTTCTAGATATTAATCGTTTTATTAGAAAAATCACAGTAAAACGGTATTTCAGAAATGTAGAAGGGGAAACAGCCCAAAAAAAAAGAGAGTACAGCTAGTAATAAATATGAAAATGAATATAAGAATCCCATATTTCAGGAACAACAAGCTCTGTTAACCCTTAAAGAATTACAGGACGTAGAAGAACAGGTAGAAGAACCGGAGGAAAATCAGGGCACTATGGGTAATCCAATGTTTTATCCAAAAAAAGCCAGAGTAGAAGCTATGGACATATTTCAAAACACCATGGAGAGAGATCTTAGAAAACTAGAAGAGCAAGTGAAAAGAAAACAAAAATATAATCTGAGTAAGCAGGAATACAAAGCACTTAGAGAAATTAGGGAGGACAAAAACCTCACTATAAAGAAGGCAGATAAAGGGGGGGAGCATAGTAGTCATGGACACAGGGCTATATGAAAAACAAATAATGGAAATGTTAGAAGATAAAAAAAACTTATCGGAAACTGAAAGAGGACCCCATAAATTTAATGCGGAGGAAATTGGAAAAATTACTAGAGGAGGGGTGTAGCTTGGGAGTATTAACAGAGAAACAAAAAATGCAATTATTAATATCTAATCCCAAAACACCCACATTTTATGGAGTACCGAAGGTCCATAAAGGGACATTTCCACCTAGTCTTCGACCCAAAGTCTCAAGTATAAACAATATAACCGCAGGTTTAAGCAAATGGGTAGACACACAACTTCAGTCATTGGTACAAAAGAGCCCAGGCTACCTCAAAGATAGCACAGCTGTATTAAGATCTTTCTCCAAGTTCAGGTGGCAAAAGAATTTTGTTTGGTTGAGTTTGGATGTAATTAGTCTTTATTCTAAAATCCCACTGGAATTAGTTAGAACTGCAGTGGAGTTTCATTTGAACAAAAGTACAGTACAAAAAGAGGAATGGAAAATATTCTTATTAGAAAGCATTGACTTCTTAATTTACAATAATTACTTCAGATTCAACCAAGAATTTTACCTGCAGTTATGTGGAGTCCCCATGGGGGCTACAGCCTCACCATCTCTTGCCAACCTTTTCATGGCGTGGTGGGAACACCGCGCCATATACAGTTTGGATAATCCCTTCTCTGAGGCTATTGTCTGGTATGGGCGCTACATAGATGACCTGTTGGTCGTCTGGGATCGAGATGTAGCGTCCATACCAGACATTGCAGCATATGTAAACAATAATGCAGTAAATTTGCAGTTTACATGTAATTATAGCGAACAAACCATGTCCTTTCTTGACATACAATTAAGCAGTAACGTGGAGAAGAACAGAGTTGAAACCACGTTATATAGAAAATTAAACAGTGGAAACACAGTTCTACGAGCGGACAGCTGTCACCCTAGACATACAATTAAAGCAATACCCTATGGCGAATACAGCAGAGCCAAAAGGGCTTGCACAGAAATAGAAGAATATCATAAACAAGAGGCAACAATAGACAAAAGACTCATGGAAAGAGGGTATAAAAAAAGAACATTAATGGAAGCCAAAAATAAGATAAGAAATAAAACGCAGGAAAATTTATTGGTACAAAAAACAAGGATGGATAAAGAATTAAAAGGAGTAGTTTTTTCTACACCGTATAGTGTTGAATTTGAGGAAATAAAAAAACTATTACATAAGAATGTAAATATTCTTAGGCAAGATCCCATACTGGCCGATATAATAGATGAGGGTGTGAAGGTAGTGGCAAAACGTAACAAAACAATAGGAAATACAGTAACATCCAGTGATTTAGGTACAATAAATAAATCAGGTACATGGCTATCACAAAAGGGGTTCTTCAATTGTGGAAAAAAACGCTGCGGTGCATGCAAATATGTCAAGAAAAAGGAAAAGTTTGGAAAACAAGCACAGTATGAAATAAGAAACTTTTTAAATTGCGATACAGACCATATCATCTACGAGATACAATGTTTAACATGCGATAAAAGCTACATTGGTAGCAGTATTAGTAAATTTAAAACAAGAGTTTCAGAGCATATATCAAGCATAAGGAAGGGAAATAATACCTACTCAGGAGTGGCCAAACACTTTCTAGAGCAGCACGAAGGTAATATAGAAAATATGTGCTGCTTTGCAATTGCAAAGGTAATGAAACCTAGAGATGGAGGTGACTGGGAAAGGCAGGTCAGACTAAGGGAGGCATTTTGGATATATGCCCTGGAAACCCGTGCCCCAAAAGGGTTAAACTATAGAAACGACTTAGCATACATTTATTAAAAATATTCGATTTCTATAGGGGAGAAACCATTTATAGGATCCTGTTTGTAGTTATTGAAACTAGCAACAATATCATTTGACAAAGCAACAATGTTCCACTTACTAAAAGAAGATATAAGGTATAGGTGTTTAGGTAGAATTGTTTTTAATCTAGAGGATGTGACGTTATCGGGGGGAGGTAACTAGTCACCAGTCACTATAAAAGCATTTGAATTCTGTTCATTAGCTATCACCGTGAGCAAGGGCTCGATATATAGCCCGAAACGCGTAGGTGGATTTTGTGTACCCTCTGCGACATGTACAAGAAATAAAGCAGCATATTTTAATTGCATCCACGCTGGCCCTCACCTTTATTTCGTTGTTGAATTCGTTTGGAGGATCGGGCGTAACGAAGGTACAAGCTGCATCAAACCAGGAAGGAACAGGTGCGAAACTAAAGATCATTAGGTGGTGAGTGTTGCTCCTTGCTTCCACTCTATTGTTGTTTTTGTTGATTGATAATGTTAGTCTGGGTTTTTTTTTTTTTTTTCCTAGTGGGAAATTCACAACAAAATTTGCAACAAAATCCATCCAGTTTAGTGTGGATTTGCTTCTGTAGATTTACCTGCAATTTTTTGTCAACTTACTGTGGAAGTTTTCCACAGAAAATTCATTACTTGTGAGCTTGGCCTGAATGTTGAACTAACTTTCTTCCATGGGAAGTCAACAGGATTCCCTGATGAGCTGAACTTGTGACTCAAGAAGAAGATAAATTACAACAAACCATTGAGGTATAATACTGTATGAACATGACTAGGGTAAAAAATATTACCACTCCAAACCGCTCCATCTTCTGTGGTGAGGGTTCCCTGGCACCCTTCCAATCTCTGTTTTCCGACCTCCTGTGATAATTTATTGACTTACTTGACCTTTGCAGCCTGAGATTGGCCATAGAGGACAATTTGTCACAATGTCTATTAAATGATATAAGGACAGGCAGACTAAATGGAAAATGTGACAGTCAATCTATGTTTTGTTAATGATGAGTTGCTAATTGGTACTAAAGTTTTTTGAGGAAATAACCCACTTTACAAATCAGTACAGTTAAAGCGGTTGTCACGTTCTAAGGGAATAGAATGCTGGGAATGTGGATCCTCTGGGTCACCACGAGCGTAGATGGCATTTCACAAGTGAAATAAGGTGCCCAGTGTTTGTCTTGATCTCTGCCATGCCGGAATATGCCTTATATGTCTTGCACATCCGGAGAGACGCTACCACAGAGTATTTTTTGTTCTTGTTTTAATAAATTTACCACAGACATAACAAAATACACCTGTCGGACACTTACAACCTCTTGATGCCATTTTGTTCTACTAAAAATGCTGCTATCACTAAACTGAACAGGCTGGCTAAACAGTGTACTTATATTTCTGTTCTATGCCTCCCAGATATTACAGGAACATTCCAGAAGTTACTCTATTCCTTCCAGAAATTGCAGGAGCATTCCATAACATTCCAGAAGTTACTCTATTCCTTCCAGAAGTTACAGGAACATTCCAGAAATTACTCTATGTTTACTGGGGGAGGAGGGGATGGGGGTTCTTGCCAGGAAGGTTAGCTTTCAAAGCTGGTGTATTCGTCGGGCCACAGATAAAGAAGATCTTGGAATGCAGTGAATTTCCCAAAACGCTCACCAGGAAGGAGAAAGAGGCCTGGAACAGCTTTGTCGCGGTAGTTAGCGGCTTTCTTGGTAACAACAAAGTCAAAAACTATGTGAAACTGGTTGAGACTCTAGTGAAGAAGTACTGCAAAATGGCTTGCAAAATGTCCCTCAAAGTTCATATGCTTGATGCCCGTTTTGATATATTCAAAGAGAACATGGGAGCATATTCAGAGGAGCAAGGAGAGCGCTTCCACCAGGATATAATGGACTTCGAACGTCACTACCAAGGACAGTAGAACGAGAACATGATGGAAGATTACTTTTGGGGTTTGATTCATGAAATCAATTTACAATATAAACGCAGATCTCAAAAAACTGCTCATTTCTGGAAATAAATGTTAAATCTGAAGCAGTTTGGTTTTTTTATTGACATTATGTGAACGGATGCAAATTTGCCTTTTCCCTATGTAAAATAGGTAAATTCAAATATTTCACTGTCCCAGTCACACAGGCAAGGTTTGTGGGGAACAAATGTCATTTTCCATAGTTTTTTAGGCATAAGCAGTCAGGAAATAACATTTATTAACCAGGAACAAAAGAAACAGAAAATTTGTTGCCAAGTGTTATTAGTCTGCATGTGAGCTTAGTCCCTGCCCTCTGTCTAATAAGATAGCAGATAAATGGACATAACCGGAGAAACCTGTGTGCACTCAGAGCAGATACAATCTCTCTTATCTCCTGATTAAGGTAAAATCAAAAGACCAATGTATTTGGAAAAAGTCTCTAAATACTTGTCCCTACATATTGAAAGCTAATGTTTATAATTTGAACACCCCTTAAAGGAGACAAAGAGGAGAAGAGCAGATAGCAGTTATGTAAAAGTAGGTGAATCTGAAAAATGAAAGCGAAGATAATAATTAAGTCCACAGTACAAGACATTGAGACACAGGAAATCATTAAAGAAAGACAATACTGTTGAAAATATAACCTTTTTTCCAATATTTACTAGCTATTGTTGTCAGCCATAGTGAAGTGGCCCATTTCATATTTTGCTTTGTACCCCATAGTAACAAAATGCTTAGCTTGCAGCCAGTACTAACAAAGTTATAATTCCTGCATTCATTCGTCAGAATTAAGATTGGAGCCACCACATTTTACCAAACTTCTTATAGAAATCGTTCTAAAATATCTCCAAGGTGCTTTCAAAGAGACACTACAGCACTTATGTTAGCTTAAGAATTTCTCAAGACTTTATGAAACCACAAACCTTGTTTTATTTCCCATCCACTTAAGAAAAAAAATAGCTAGAGATAATTCCAGAACCACTTCAAAGACAACTCGCTGATGTCAGAATATGCCAAAGCCATGTTGTAATTATAAGAGTTTACTGTACTACAACACGTAGACGTATTATAGCATAGTTGTAGTACAAATTTCATTTTTCGATTGAAATTTTGTCCTATGTTTTGCAGGAAAACTTAAATTTTTATCTATAATACCATATAATGCACCATATAAAGCACTAAGAAATCTGAAATAAATTAATGAATACAATTCCTCCAATGTTTTATGGGTTTTAATGTTATGTAGTTTGTCATCTGATGCTAAATGTTTAGTTTTTGTTATTGTTAACTAATTTTAAAAGACAAAAAAAGCTTTGCAAAAATTGTAAATTTAAAAGTTTCGATATTTACACATGCAGAAATATATCAGGTTTTTATTATTATAATATGATAATTGGGAGACTTTTTTATTTAAATTTTTTATATTTTTTTAAAATTACATTTGAGTTTTCACTTTTTTCATGTCCCATACTTAAAAGGATTGTTCAAAGAAATAAAAAAAAAAAGCTCATCCTGGCATTTTCCACTGTTCCCACTCTCACAAGATCACAAGCTATTTACTTCCTAAACTGTCAATGGCAAGAGTGTGTTAAATGACTACTAAAGCCAATAATTGGATGCAGTGGTCACACACCATTCACAGCAACAGGAGGTAAACAGGAGCTGTTGTTGCACAGGCTTCTTCATATAAGGTAATTTAAAAAGCTAGCGTATACTAATGTTCAACTAAAAGTTTTGAAGTAATGAGTATGTCAGAGGGGACTATGTCCTGAAGAAGTTCATAGATGATTAATATATGATTAAAAAACAAAAATAAAGAAAGAAACTTACCTTGCAAGCCCGCCCATTCCAGCGCTGCAGCCGTCTCCCAACAATTACTTCACCAATCGTCCTTCACATAACACTGCAGCCAATTACAGGCCATAGTGATCCCTTGCTGCACTTAGTACATGTGACCGCAGTGGTCTGTAATTGGCTGCAGTGTTATGTGAAGGACGATTGGTGTGGTCATCAGCTTGAATGAGCTGCAGCACTAAAGGGTTTACAAGGTACATTTTTTATGTATTTTTTATATTTTTAATCATCTCTGATGGACTGATGAGCAGTTATTACTAAACTCTCCTTTATTATGAGCTTGCATGTAGATAGACTAGAATGCCTTTTCAGAAGCTGAATGTTTTTTACAACCATATTCTTTAAATTTGGATTATATTTTGACAAAATACCGCCATCCAGCAATTTTTGAAAATAAATTGCAAATTTATTAATTTAATATTATTTTTTTAAGTAAGCATGTTTCCCAAAATATTTATAATTTAAGGATTAGGCCATCTTAGGATCCATAACTTACTTGCATTGACTGTTATCACCAAGGGCGTAACTTTGGTTCAAAAAGTAGGGGGGACCAATTTTCCCTCTCATCCCCTATCTTCCTATCCCTCCCTCCCTGCTTCACTCGCCTTCCCTTTCATTTTTCTCCCTTCACTTCTCTCCCCTCCTCTTCCTGCAGTGAAGTGGCCCCCTCTAATCCAGCTAGGAGGTCTGAGGGAGTGCTGTGAGCTCCCCCAGCAGGTCTGGGTGGAGTCCTTATGGCAAACACTTTTGGTGCAATCCGTAAGGTTATGAGTGGCTCTCTAATTACTGAAGTTTAGAGCCTGGACTGGGACTAAAAAGCAGCCCCGTCAATTAAACTGAACCAGCGCACCTATAATATTTCTCCCTCTAGATGGAAATAAAAAATGTTGTGCAATGCAGCAAATTTCGCTTAACCACTCTAATCCCCCATCACTGCTTCATTAAATTTATTATACACACAGAATGAGAAAAAATAAAAGAACCCAATCTTAATGTTCCCCTAGGAATCACTTATGTCACATACTGTACCCCAAAATGTATTTTATTGCATACCATACACCAGAAATGAATTATATTACACATGGTAGACATAGAAATTACATTACTAACTGCACCTTGGAAATGAAGTGCACATTGTACTCAAGAAATAATATAATTCATTATACCCCAAAATGTATTATATTACACACTGAACCCTAGAAATGAATTATATTACTCACTGTACTCCAGAGATTACATCACACCATACCCCAGAGATTACATTAAACATTGTACCCCAGGGATTACATTACTCACTGTACCCCAGGGATTACATTACTCACTGTACTCCAGAGATTACTACATTACACACCATACACCAGATATTACATTACCCACTGTACCCCAGATATTAGTTTACACACCAAACCCCAGAGATTACATTACACACTGTTTAACAGAGACTACACTAGACAAGGTACCCCAGAAATTGTGTGTGTATATTGAACACAGACACTTTACACATTTAGGGTGGGTTCAGATGACGGTTTTTCAGCACTGACAGTGTAGTTTGCTTGTTGGAAATTTGGCGTTTGCAAACGCAGAATTCCGTTGAGCAAACGACCTGGACTGCCCGAGGCAGATTTCTGCCTCCTATTCTTTAGTGCTGTTAGTGCGTAAAACACCTTGAAGAAATCTTTGCAGGAACTGACAATATGCGCCGAAAATACTCAAGTAAAATCAGTGTCATCTAAACAACGACACTGATTTTTCATAAGGTATAATGTAAATCAGTTTCCTGTTGGATTGGACGCCGATTCTGAGGCAGATCCAGCACTGAATCTGTCCCAGAATCAGCATTCATATCTTCTGCATGAATGTACCCTTAAAGGGGTTTTGCCACGATGTAATGTTGACGTGGGATCCTCCAAAATGGGTATTTAATCACTTTTCTAAAAATATGTGATTACAAAAAGTGAAGCCTCTAAGAGCTACAGCATGACTAAGATGCCCTTAGTTTCCTGACAGTTTACATTAGACACTACCAGGAGCTGACAGGAGCTGATCTGGCCGCGCTTGCGTTGTCTGCACTTCTTATCTGATGACAAGGAACATGAAGGAGCTTGCAAGGGACTGGGGAGAAAAAGCAGTGAATGAGCCTGTGTTTTTTGTATAGAGAATCCACTTGTTGTAACATAATTATTTGAGTAAACATTGCAGACGATCCCTAGCTCTCTCTCAGCCCTCCCTCCCACCCGCTACCCCATGAATCAGCATGCTGAGTTGATCTTCTCTCCTGAGCAGATAAGAGGTAAGGAACTCACTTCTTGGCAAAACCCCTTTAAGGTATGTTCACAAGGCGTATAGCGGGGTGTACTGTGTGCTCTGCTATATGCTGGGTGTTCTTGAAGTACACGCTGGCCAGTCCATATTTCTAAAATGCTGTTGCGCCGGCCCCATTCACTTTCATTTTCCCCGGCGCATAAGTGCAGGGAAGACGTGACATGGCTAGACACATGGCTGTACATACAGTATATATACATCTCACATATACAGTACATACCTTACTCACATGCACACACAACGCCTAGCACCCTTGACCCCTCCTTACCTGTCTCCTGTAGTCTGGTGCGGTTGGCATTCGGTAAGAGCTTCTCTTCTTCTCTGATGAGAGCTGAGCATAGGGGAAGTGGTATACAATGGGAGGGAAAGATACAGCCCCAAATACAGAGTGTGCTGGACTGTGAGCAGTGTTCTGATTGGTGAAACAGCCCCTACTGACTCCTGCTCTACCAATCAGTGCTGCTCGCACTCTGCACCTACACTTGAGGCTGCTACCTACTCTGTCCCCCCAAGATACACAGAAATATAGGAGGCAAAGGGTTAACTTCTTCCTCCTCTGCTCTCCCCACTTACCATATTCTCATGCTTTTATATGGATTATTTTTTATTGAAGTGGCTAAAAAGTGGGGGGACCGTCCCCCACCCAGAAAAAAATGGGGGGACCAGTCCCCTCCGTACTCCTCTAAAGTTACACCTATGGTTATCACCGCTCCAGCAGGGTTCATTTCAATATTAACACTACCAAACATAAAGTAAAGTACACAGCTGCACAGTGTGGTGTCCGAAATGCAAAAAACAAATACAACAAAGCATATGCACCAGTATACTTGTTTTATTAGTGTTTGTATCAGCTGACTAACTTTTGTCTTTCTCTGTATAGTACATATGAAGCAGTGGCTGCCTCCAGCTTAGTCATGCACTCCCCGTATTTGCATTAGGTGCTTTCAATCAGTATAATTTGATCCTGTTGCCCAGAATACGTTGGTAGTTATGACCCCAAGAGAGGTGAGTCTATTAGCATAGGTCCCATCTGAGGAGGTTGCCTTGACGTGGTATCTGGACATGTATGGTTTCACTAAAATGTGTGCTCAGAACCTCAGTTTCTACATATATTTTGTAAAGAGAGCAGTAATGCATTTCACAGTGAATTTGGCACCTCGGTGTGACTTTGTGTCTTCTAAATGTGCTGCAGTGCTTTGTTGCGTTTGTTTGCTGGTAGCATAAAAGTGACATCTCTTCACCAAGTATTGCTTCGTAAATTGGCAGATTTCTTCCTCAAGAATCTAAACAGTTGTAGAGACCACTGTTGTTAGGACTATAATGGTGGCTACTTTTAGAAAACAGGACAACAATGAATCCCCCTGATTGAAAATTCAGGAATTAATTGATTTTATATTCTAGAAACATTTAAAGGGGTCGTCCAGAAGGACATTTTATGCCTGCGCAATTAGACAGATTGTCAAGGGTTAAAATAACATGGCTTTACAAAAACTGCAACACCTGTGCACTGCAGAAACAGATCTGAGGGGTAATATGAGACACAATCTACGGATAAGGATGGTGTTGTTTTTAGAAAAAAGCAGCCATGTCATTCTAATCCCAGAAAACCCCTCAAAGTAGATAGGTTTAAGTGTTCCTTCTAGGGATGAGTAAAGTATTTAAAAAAACATGTCTGTTGTGGTGCTATATATAAGTAAACTGTTTATAAAACAACAGAGGTAGAAATATAGATCCATATGCATATAGATCATCTTTCTATTTAACTAAAAAAAATGAAAATTATACAATATGTTGTCAAATTTGTGAAACTACGGCTTACTTTTCTAGCTTTTTTTGTTTATACAGTAACAGTTCTTCTTCACATCCAATGCTCTTTAGGAATCCAGGAAGCCGCTGCTACGTGTTTACATAGATTTTCTTGCACAGGCATATAACTCTCTTTGTATTTCTGAAATCATGCATCTATGCTTTGCTTTTAGAAACAGCAGTTACTAAGGTGACATATGGTGCAGCGAGCTCTAGACATAAGAGTACATACACTGCTATCCTAACAGTTTGGACAAAGTTGACTATTGTAAGAAGCCCTTGTAGAAAATCCCCTGTCCTATTTATGTATCACCTTAGTAACCAAAATAAACTGGAAATACATATGCAATTTAAAATTAGGATAGAAGATAGATAGATAGATAGATAAATAGATAGATAGATAGATAGATAGATAGATAGATAGATAGATAGATAGTGTAAGCACTCACTTAGCGCTTGGGGTCGCTTAGCTCTGGGATCGCTGCACTGGTTAAACGGTTGGCACACCAACATACGGCACTCTGATCGCAGGCTTTTGTTTAACTGGCCTCAACCAGTTTTATTCAGGCACAGGAGAAATGCAAACCAAAAATACAAACAAACAAAAATACAGGCCACTGACTAACCCAGCTAGGAGGTCTAAGGGAGTGCTGTGAGCTCCCCCAGCAGGTCCGGGCGGAGTCCTCATGGCAAACACTTTGGTGCAGTTCATAAGGTTATGAGTGGCTCTCTAATTACTGGTTTAGAGCCGGACTGGGACTAAAAAACAGCCCTGGCAATGAAGCTGTACCAGCCCCCGACAATATTACCCCTTCCGATGGAAATAAAAAATGTTGTGCAATGCAGCAAATTTCGCTTAACCCCTTCCATTCCCCATCACTACTCCATTAAATTTGTTATAAACACAACAGAATGAGGAAAATAAAATAACCCACTCACTGTACTTCTAGGAATCACTTATGCCACATACTGTACCCTAAAATGTATTTTATTGCATACCATACACCAGGAATGACATCACTCACTGCCCCCCAGAAATTAATTATGTTACACATGGCCACAGAAATTACATTACTAACTGCACCTTAGAATTGCACATTGTACTCAAGAAATAATATAATTCACTGTGCCCCCAAAATGTATTATATTACACACTGAACCCTAGAAATGAATTACATTACTCACTGTACTCCAGAGATTACATCACACCATATCCCAGGACGAGTTCACATGACAGTTTTTCGGCGCTGACAGTGTCGTTTGCTTGTTGGAAATTCGGAGCTTGCAAACGCAGAATTCCGACGAGCAAATGACCCAGAATGCCCGAGGCAGATTTCTACCACCTATCCATTAGTGCTGTTAGTGCATAAAACACCTCGAAGAATTCTATGTAGGCGCTGACAGCACGCGCCGAAAATACTTGAGTAAAATGAGTGTCATCTAAACGACTACTGTAAATCAGTTTCCTGTGGGATTGGACGCTGGTGCTGAGGCAGATCAGCACTGAACCCACCCCAGAATCAGCATTCATATCTTCCACATGAACATACTCTTAAGGTGTGTTCATACAGCGTATTCAGGGCATACTGTGCACTCTGCTATATGCTGGGTGTTTTAGAAGTACGCGTTGGCCAGTCCGCACTTCTAAAATGCTGAGGGGCCGGCCCCATTCACTTTCATTTTCCCCAGCGCGTAAGTGCAGTGAAGAAGTGACATGGCTAGACACATGGCTGTACAGTATATACACATCTCACATATACAGTACATACCCTACTCACATGCACACACTACGCCTAGCACCCTTTTCCCCTCCTTACCTGTCTCCTGTAGTCTGGTGCAGTTGGCATTCAGGAAGAGCTTCCCTTCTTCTCTGATGAGGGCCGAGCATAGGGTAAGTAGTATACAATGGGAGGGAAAGATACAGCCCCCGATACAGAGTGTGCTGGACTGTGAGTAGCGTTATATAACAAAGCATTGAGATGAACTTTTGTTATTGACCAAATACTTATTTTCCACCATAATTTTCAAATAAATTCTTTCAAAATCAGACAATTTTATTTTCGGGGTTTGTTTTCTCATTTTGGGCCACATGTATGAACCTGTTTAGGTCTAAAACTCACTATGGGTTACTATTGGCAAAAGAGTGAGTTTTAGACCTAAACAAATTGAGAGGCTAAACTACTTAATTCCTCTCAATGGCTAACTAAAAATATGAGGACAGCTTGCAATCAGGGACATAGCTATAGGAGGTGCAGAGGTAGCAGCTTCTATGGATCCTGAAGATGCCCAAAAGCCCCTTTGACACTTTCGGCGGTCCTTCTTAACTATTGAATAGCACACTTTCCACCCAAAAACCGGACGGAAGATTGTGCATGTTCCGAGTTTTTCCGAATTCCAATCTATGGGGATGGTTGACAATAGATTTTTCAGACGGTTTCCAAATCCAAAGCCCATATGGAAATCTGGCAAAAAAAACATGTTGTGTGGACGTATCAGAACTTTACACAATCAATGGCCACACCAAGAAGCTCTTTTAGGAAGAGCCACTTTAAACTTTAATATGTTAGCAGCAGTGCAGCAGACTTTGCCAATAGTGTGACATAAAAATTCCCAACAAACCCAAAATGAGGGAAAATTGCCACAATTAGTACAATAATGTGCGTTAAACCCACATGTTGTATTAGATCTTAATAATATTTTTCATATCATGATAGAAATTTCCATCCTGAAAATATGAAAAGCAAAAAAAAAAGCATCCCAGCAACTGGAATGAGAATCGGTAAAAAGTAATATAAAAGACCATAAGAACAGCTTTATATTAGAAGCACAGGGAATCGAAAAACATCAGTCTGAGAAAAGACTATGGAAAATACAATAGCAATACAAAACCATTCTAAGAAAGAAAAAACTGAGGCACATATCCAACAACCCCCAAGATGCTCTCCAAGACAACTCAGTTTGGGAATTATGGAACCACATGGTACAAAAACTGTAGAAAAAAAACAACATCCACATCCAAACAGCAACATATGGCTCCAATATTTTTAGGACCTCTACTTAGATATCCTGAAGGAAAAACAAAGCCCAGAAAAAAAAAAACAAATAATCACAAAATTAAAGGTTATGGAGGAAAAATTCAAGTATTGTCAAAACCCTCTGGATACACAAATTAAATGCATGAAATAACAAAGAAAATCTCATTAAATGTGAAGAAAAACAGCGGCCCAGATTACATCTTATCAGAAATAATTAAATTACTGCCCACAAGTTACAGCAACACAAGAGCAGGGACAGAACTACCAAGATTAATTTTTCAGTAGCAACTTGGGAACTCTGTACAAGGGTATCATGAATGAGAAACTCCTCATCTTCCTGACACTCCTCATTAATGCAAAAAGAGGTCAAGCCAAACGGTCTCTCTGTACAGGCTCATCAGGAGCAACATCAACAATTCATTGTGGCACTGGGATGCCTTGGCCCGACCAGTGGAATTGAATCTGGTGGCCTACCACAAAACTGCACCACCCAGTCTCACTTTACCTGATACAGACTGATATGATCATCACACCAACCTGTAATCAAGATGGGGCACTGGACGAGTTGCAGCAAGAAAGCTGGTAGTAAACATAAAAGGCCTATAAATATATCCCCACCCCAATAATACATTTTCCATAAATAAAAATACACAAAAAGCTATAGCACAAAGTTTTATGTATAAAACCTCTAAATAATGATCAAACATTTACCAAATAAAACCACCACCACAACTAGAATTATCACCAATAATTCCACTGAAATGAAATAGCGCTACATTGGGACCACATAGTGACTGAATAATACCACAACACCATGACCATATATCACCACCACATAGTGACTAAATAATACCACCATTCTGTTACTGAATAATAACCATTACACTGCGACCAATATTACAGTAGAACAATCACCATACAGTGGTAACTCTGATACAGGTGTTCTACACACATATGACTCATAGGAGACGTCTTCTCTGATGAGTCATTCTCTTCTCTGATGAATCATACTTTTTCCCTTTTACTCTATCCAATCTAGAACGCCACACTCGAGAATGCCATGGCCACAAATTATCCCTGCAGAATTTACCACCAAATATCTTAGACTTTTCACTTTTCCAGCACTTCCCTTCCAATATCCACCTCTGTACAAACACCCCATCCATAATGTCCCTAATTGTAATAATGATCCCCTTGTGACCTAAGCAGTAAAAGTACCCCAAATCGCAAGTAGGCTCCCATTTATGCTTCACGTTTTAGTCTTGTTCTGTGTCCCATATAGTAAATAGTTAAATCTATAATAAAGTAGGTAGGTACATGTCCAAATTAGGTAGGCAGATAGGTGAACCCTTTTTAGGAAGAGCCCCTCATTAGACAGAAGGGGGCCCCTTTCCATTTTAGATATAAAAAATAAAAATTGATAGAATATACCCCCTTGGGTAGGGATTTAAGACCCCCCAATAGGTACAACAGGTCCCCCATTAGGAAGATAGGTATTAATAGGTTTCCCGTTAGTATGTGGGAATAAGTTTCCCCATTGCCACCCCCCTAAGGCTTAATGGAATCAGGGCGTGCACCCGACATGACCCCTTTAAAGTCCTGCACAGGCGCATCAGAATCCTTGACAATCGACAGTATGATCTGTCTGATGGTGGTGCGTGTGCACATTAAGGAAATCTTTCACATGCGCAGTATGTTGTGTAGGATGGTGAGCCCTGAGCCCTGCTGATTCACTGCGCAGGCACAGTGCAATATGGGGGGACGCTGTAAAAGGGTTTAATATGGATTCCGGTGTAGTTTAATCGGATTTGGGTTGGTAAAGGAAGAAGCTTTCTTCTGTTAATAGGCTTGTGTTATTTTTTATTAGTTTTTGATAATGACTCTCAAGCTCCTGGTTGGTTAACTATTAACCAATTACAGATGTGAACAATTTTATCATCCTGGAAATATGTGTCTTGAATTTTGAGAGGGGAGTTTAATATTTTTTAACCTGCAACAAAAAAAATGTGTGTAAAAAAAAAGAAAAAAAGGGAGTTTTATCTCAAAAAAAAATTTAAAAAATCTTCTTTTATAAACAATTGTTAAAAGTATCCAAAAAAAAAATTTATGAATTTTACAAAAAACAAAAACACAAAAAAGGGGAAACCCCAACAAAAAAAAATCCAGCGATTACAAGTCACGAAGAAATAAATTTAAACCCAAATTGTGTGTAGAGGAAATAACATGTAGCCCAATCATATCAATAATAAAAAATTACAAATTAAAACCACTAATTCTTGAAAGAGCCTCATACACAAAAAGATGAAAAGGTATAAGGGAAAATAAAATCGTAACTAAGATGGGCAAATCGATTCTAAGAAGTGAAATTCTTTTTAGAATTTCAGGAAAACTTCGGCTCGGAACAATCAACTTTGGGGACTTCGGTGAAAGAATGGCTTTTTATTGATAAAATGGTCGAGCACATGGGTTAATGGGGCAAAGAATCTGGGAGGAAAAGGAATAGCCTACAGAAACAGAAATGAAACCAAACAAGACCGGGGGATTCTGTTCGTCACCGCACTATAAATCCGGGCGGACGCTGGGATCATACCCCTCTCAAAGTACTGATTAGGGGAAGGTGCTGCCGGGGTGCTTATGAAAACTGATACTAAAGAAATAATTTTTATACAGCGATTTTTGGGGGGTGCCAGCTTGTCTCAAACTGTTCTCTTAACGTTTATTTGATTTTGTGGGGTATTGGACGAAGCCCCGTGTGTGTCCCCTGCAGCTGCATAAAAATTTTAATGACTGCTCACAGCACATTGAATACCCAAAGGGATCTAAGCCTTTCCTGTTGATTTATTTTTAAAAAAAAACAGCTTTTTACAAAAAAAAACCACTTATTTTTTGGGTGCTCAAATTTTTTTGCGCAAAATTTCAACCGGGGTTTAATTTGCATTGTTTGCGTGTTGGTGACTAAAAGAAAACGTTTATTTCATCGCCAAAAAATACATTTTTCCCCGTAGATAATTTACAAGCCGGGGAATTACAAGTTTTCCTCTTGTTTTTGGGGTAAAAAACCCCGCCATTGTAACACCCACAAACTCGTATTTTTTGGGTGCTCAAATTTTTTTTGCGCAATTTACACCAGGGGTTAATTTAACGTTTTTTTTCTGCTGTTTGGGGACTAAAATAAACCGCTTTTTCATGCCAAAAAAACATTTTTCCCGAGCTAATTTCCCAAACGAAGGTTAATTACAATTTTTTTCTCTTATTGGCGGTAAAATCACGCCCTTTGTAAAACGTACAAAGAAGTTTTTTGGCTGCTCAATTCTTTTGGGCAATTTACATCCAAGGGTTTTTCTAATGTTTTTTTCTGCATTGTACTCAGTAAAAAAAACTTTGTTTTTCATCGCCAAAAGAAATTCGTAGCATAATTCATATCCGAAGGTTAATTTAAGCCTTTTTGGCTTTTATATTCAATAAAATAAACAGAGTTTTTAAAAGCACATACAAATAAATTTTTTCCTTCCAAATTGTGGAGCGCAATTTATATCCAAAAGGGTTTTTCCCAAATTTTTGGGTTCATTGAGTCAAATACAGGGGGTGATTTATCATATCAGAAAATCCACAAACCTGTCTGCATTTTAAACAAACAGTATTCAGACGAGAGGTGGCAGGCCTTCACCTGTGAGTGCGAGGCACAAATTCCAGGCCCAGGTGAGCACAGCAAGGGGACGTCGCGCAGGGGGCACTCGGTGAGGCCACAACTGCCGCTGTCATCAGCGGCCGTGTGCTGATCAACCCGGGTCTTGATTGGTTGACTGGCATCCACTTCCCCCCAATGAACTGACAACCCCAGCCAAGAGTCATGGAACGTAGACACAACCCTAGTTGGCATGGCCGGGGAGCGGGTCAGCCCCCTCACCTGTCCTAAACCCCCCTTTCTGTCCCACCCGGGTTTCCCCCCACCCGAGATCTATATGGGGTTGGGCTCAGCGCCACTATATAGCGAGGATGAAAAATTTTGAGGAGGGCAGTCAGCAGCTATTTGGGCGGGAAAAGAAATGGGGACAATATCCCCGGTTTCTTGCATTGGGCCCGGCAAAGTTAGATGGGGAGAGTGGCATGGGGGGCCTGTTTTGGGGGGGTCACCCTCTTGCCAAAAATTTTGCCCGGTAAATGAGGACAGCGGGTGACGTTTGAAACACAAATAGATGTTTGATGTAGCCGCCCATACTTGGGGGGGGGGTTTGGGAAAGGGTTTCATCATGCCCGGAAAAAGGGGGCGCCCAGTTTGGGGTTTCAGGCAGGGGCGCGCCAGAAATGTGGGTTGCCCCGTGAGTCAGCAGGGTACCCAGCAGTTGAGGCCCGGGGGGCCAAGCGGCCACGGGGGAAAAAAACCCCCGCTTCAAAGGTCCAAAAATTTCGGCCAGGGGCTCAGCGGGGCCCCCCCGGCGGGGGTGTAGCCCAATCAGCCGGAGCGTTGGCGGAAAAAACCAAATATTTGGCGGTTTTGGCAGTTCTTGCTAAAACCCGGGAGGACCCGAATATGGGTATTTGTAGAATCGTGGAGAAAGTGAAGCGGGGGCCCGGGGGAGCTAACTTTTTGGCACCAGGGCCCTGCGTAACACATCCCAGCTTTCCACCACCCGGGGGGCTGGGAAAGTGGCTCGTGGGGGGGGTCCATCCGGGCCCCCCGCAGCAACAACAGCACCCAGCGCCCTGGGGCACCGGGGCCATTGCAGCCAGTCAAGGCTCCCCACCTCTGCAAAAAGGGAGTTTTTTCTTTTTGACATCATCTCCCGGTCCAAAAGGCTCCGTCCTAAGGGCAGAATTTGCCCGGGCCCCTGTCCAAGTTTTTTGGTACTGTAGTCCCCCCCCTTTCCAAAAAAAAAAGGTGGACCCCTTGCAACCGGTTCGAGAACTAATGCGTTGTCCCAAGCCGAGATGGGGAGTTCCAAGCCGTAATTTTTTTTCCCAAAAAAGGCATTTCCAGCATTTCATAAATATGTAAAACAGAAGGTGGGCCGTCCTTGAGCTTATCGGTTTTGTTCCAAGGTGCACGGCAGCGCTGGACGTCTGGAGCTGTAAACTATGGTCAGGGCCAGTACATGTCCTGTTACGGCCCACTGGTGAATGTGCTTCCTGCCCAGGCACACCAACAACTTGGACAGGAGACGCCGCTTTCTCCTCCACGTGTCAAACTGCGGCTCGCTCGTCAATGTCCGCCTCCTCCTCCACCACCACCACCACCATCTCAGCCTCCACAAGTACTGCTCACATCATACCACATGTGAAGTGGCTCATGGTGCGTCACGAAGTTTCTACACCTGGCCTTGCCTCGCGAAACGATGTCACATAGGGGAGGAACTGCTCCGTGTCCATCAGGCAAGAAATCGATGTGTAGGCTAGTTCTTCCGCGCCAAAATGCAAACGGAATCCCAATGAGTGAATGTGGACAATGGGAGTAATAAGTGTCCACGTCTGCTACCCGATGAGGGATGGACCATGAGCCCTGTATTGGCTCATGATGTCTTCAATCTGGTTTGAGAAAATGTTCCTGAAGTCTTCCACCGATCTCCATAAAAATCTGAAAATGGCCAGGAAACTGTGCATGCACTTCATGCCATTGCCTACTAAGCCAGGAACACCCGTCCACGAGTTGCAGCAGACAGAAGCGGCCCCCCCAACACACTCTGATATGCGATTTTCCCCCCGTTGAATTCCCAGCCTGCACATGTCTTGGACGACTGTAATGAACAGAGAAAGGCCATTAACGATTTTTTGATGATCCAGGCGGACAGGATACACCGCCTGTTAACGGTTGATGTCAGCCAGTTGGCAGCTCAATGAGTGACACCGCCGTTTGGTTTGAGGCCATTTCGAGGAGCGACTTATTTGTCAGTCGCCATGACATAGTGCGCCAGGTATGAATAACATCTTTCCACTGCTCATGTACTGGAACAGATGCGAAAAATCTGTCTGGGCAAGGGGACTGGAGTCCGTGGCGGACAACATCGCGTGGCAAAATGAGGCCGGTGGGGGACTTGAAATGTTAGTATAGGAGAAGTGACATTGAGGCAGAAGCATTGTCTGGTGAAACGAGACAGGAGGATCAGAAGTCATCTGGAGAGGTAATTGGAATGAGGGAGAGACAGAGTCAGATGAACCCGTAAGCACCGATGCAGTATACAGGATTGAGATGTGAGGCATGGGAGCCCCTCGGAGTCTCTTGTGCATTATGGCGCCGCACATTGCTGTAATTTGGTCTTTGCTAGTGACCAGCACGAATAGTCGCAGCATCCATAAGAGGGATGACTTGTCTGGCTCTCCGTACCCTATTTGACCCTCGCTATTGGTCCAAATGGGAGCCTTTTTCCCAGCTATTGAGAGGTGGAGTACAAACTCAAATACAATACGGAAGTAGATCCTCCGTAGTCAGTTGGCGCCGCAGCCATGTGCGGCATCGTCCCTCCTCTGACAGGACTGACCGGGGGGGTTTCTCAGAGCGCTCACGGTACTACTGCCGCGGGCTGTCTGGGGGAAGATGAGGGGGTGAGGAGTCATTACCAGCTCCAACAGCAGCAACCTAAGGCGGAGTCACTGAATGAGCAGCATCCTCACCCGCCTAGTGAAGTGGAGGTGGCAGTTCCCGCCCAGCAGCAGCATCAAGCAGGACCTGGAGCAGACCCTGAGACCAACAGGTGATGGTCCTACTTGGGACTCACTTTGCCACCCCCAGTTAGAAGATCCTGCTGGACTACTGGAGGTCAGCAACAAACTGTGATGTGAGGCCGCAAGCTATGCCGAGTTTTGCAGTGGAGAAGCGTAGTCCTGCCCTGGTCCAGTAGTGTGGCATCGAGAGCGAGTGTTCAGTGCGGCGGGGGGCCATCGTTTACCCGCAAGGAGAACCCACTTGTCCATGGGAAATGTGGAACGACTGACCTTTGTCAAGATGAATCAGGCGTGGATCGGCAGGATTTCCACACACCTATGCTTAGAGTTTAGGTCAGACTACATCAGCCCATGACGCCTCACCCATACTGTGAGAAATGGGTCGGGGTGTTCAAACTACCTGCCTCAGCCACTAATCAGATCTCGCCAACCGCACTGATGCCCACCACATCTGCTGACATGTTTCCACCCATCTGCCACCAAACGCAATCATACCAGGGACTGGTTATTGCACCCACCTCCACACTCTGTCATTTTGTGCCACTTTGACCATCATGCTGCTGCTTGCGGCTGTTGACTGGTGCCCGTGACATCCACACAGTGTACCATTGTAACCACTCAGTGGCCTACTCCAGTTTTTGCCACCTCCAGACAATGTCATTGTTGCCAACGCCTGACCTCCATGCTTCGGCTGCTGTGCCCACCACAATGTGTCATTGGCCACGCCCTGACCTCATGCTCTGCTGCCGTGACCTTCACACTGTGTCATTGTGCCACTCCTCTAACCTCATGCGCTGCTGACGGTGACTCCACTCTCTATTACTATGTGCCACACTCTGTGGCCCTACTACTGTTTTGCCACCTCCAGAATGTCAATGAGTACCACTGACCTGACCTAATGCTGCTCTGTGTCCCTCCACACTGTGTCATCTGTGCCACTGTCTGAAACCTCATGCTGTGCTGCTGCCGTGCCCGTCCACACTGTGTCCAATGTGCCACTCATGTGGCCCTACTACTGTTTTGCCACCTCCAGAAGTCATTGTGCCACTGTCCTGACCTCATGCTGCGTGCTGCCGTGCCCTCGCACACTGTTGTCATATGTCCACTCTGTGGGCCTACTCCTGTTTTAGCCACCCATCCAGAATGTCATTGTGCCACTGCCTGATCTCATGCAGCTGTTGCCGTGACCTCCACACGCGTGTCTCATTGTGCCACTCTGTGGCCTCCTCCAGTTTTTGCCACCTCTCCAGAATGTCGATTTGCCACTGCTGACCTCATGCTGCTGCTGTGGCTATGCTGTTGTGCCTCCACACTGTCCATTTGTGCCAAACTCGTGTTGCCTACTCCTGTGCTTAACCACCATCAATGTCATTGTGGCCACTGTCTGACCTCATAGCCTGCTGCTGGCCGAACCCTCCACACTGTGTCATTGTGCTCACTCTGTGGCCTACTCCCATTTTTTTACCACCTCCATAAATGTCATTGTGGCCCACTCTCTGACCTCATGCTGTGCTGCTGCCGTGACCGTCCACACTGTGTCATTGTGCCACTTTGTGGTCTATTCCTGTTTTTGCCACCTCCAGATTTCATTGTGCCAACTGGCTGAACCTCGATGCTGCTGTGGCATGCCCCGCCGTCACCTCCACACTCTGTCACTAATGTTGCCACCTTAGCTCTATTCTTGTTTTTTTCAGCTTTCGCTGCATGACTTTATCAGGCTGCAATTCCCGCGTTGAGTTTTGTTGCGGACGGGACTTTTGCCCTCTAAGTGCCCAGGAATTTAAAGTGAAAGGGAGGCTGATTCTAAGATTGACGGCAGTCATCTGCGGTGTCATACTAAAACACAACATGTATGACGACCAAACCAAGCTGCCCGCCGCCCCCATATTTAAGCGAAGGGCACAACGTTCTACAGCACCCTGCAGGCTCTATGCAGCCTGGAAATAGATGTTTTTTAAGCAATTCGGACCGAAATGAATTTTGTCAGAAAATTCGGCGAAGTGATCGAATCGAATTTTTGAGAAATTCGCCGATCTCTAATCATAACCTCTCAAAAAGAGAGGGAATCCCCCAAAAATATATGTTATTTCATAAACGGGTAAACAGTCAATAGAAATATAAAACTACAAGTAGTTCAATATGCATCAATTGAGAAAAAGTAATATTATCCATAAAGAGGGGAGAGGGAATAATCGCTGGGTGTTCCAACTGACTCGTTTCGCTATAAACAGCTTTATCAGGGACATAGAACTGCTGTCCATATAGGTCTTATATACCTGACTAACCCCTAACACCTGAAGAAATTACCTAAACACGGGTATCACCATGTCGGCGTCCAAGCGGACGCTGCCCCACTTCCGGCAATCCCGCTCAACTGCGCATGCACCGGAGTGCGTTCTTCTGGTCATGCGCGCGAGCGATATCAGGACGCCAGGCAATGGGAAAGAGACCGAGTAGTACACGATGCCAGCGCACGGCTCCCGTCCAGAACCAAAAGCATATCCATATGAACAAAGAAAACTAGTGTGATGTGAAAGAATATGTTGATAGTATTACTAAATAAGTGAAAAAATACAGTTTAATTATGCGCAAATATAGAATTATTATGTGTAGTTAAGTGAAAAAAAAGTGAAGACAAATTAGTATGTGTAATCAAGTGATAATAAATACAGTGAACACATTATTATGTGTAGTCAAGTGATAATAAATACCATGAAGACAAATCAACAAAAAGTGTTATATACCCAATAAACAAAAATTATACATACACATATATTTAATAATACAAAAACAGTGACAAAAATTTTTCTTTTTCTTTGTTAATAAGGTTAGTCCATGCACAGGAATGAACGGGGAGGGTGTTAGTCATATCAATGCCAAGCGTAACATATCTGCAAAAATAAAAAATAAATTAAAATCAAAAAATCACAAGAAATATCAGACAATAAACTTAAAAAATTAAAATAAGCAGAGTGAATGAGGTCAGAGAAAAGACGCAAAGCTCAACTTTTCATTCAGGCCCAACGGAGACATGGAGTTCAAGTTGATAATCCATTTACATTCTTTTTGTTCCAGAACTTGTTTTATATTGCCACCACGAATGCCACAATGGACACAATCAATCCCCATGGCTTTAAAAGAGCTGGGATTACAATCATGAAATTGAAAAAAATGTTTAGGTATAGTTTTCAAAGTTGATGAGTCCTGACATTTTTTTGCAGCCAAAATATCCCTCACATGTTCTCTTATCCTAATTCGTAACTCACGGGTTGTCAGCCCAACATATGCCTTAGAACAACCACACATTGCAAGAAATATAACGTTAGTGGTACTACACAAGATGTAATTCAAAATTTTAAAAGTTCTTGTTCCTGACATAGATTGAAAAGAAGTGGCACTTACCATATTTTGACATGCCACACACTCACCACAGGGATAAAAACCCACTCTTGGATTAAAAATTCCAAAGAGACCCTTCCTCTCTGGGACATAATGACTCTTGGTCAATAGATCTTTCAAATTGCGACATCTTCGTGCCGTGATCATGGGACTGTCAGACAAAGACTTTCTCAGACATGGCTCAGTTTGAAGAATAGACCAGTGCTTCTTCAGAATTTTTCTCATGGTAAATCAATGGGTGTTAAATGTGGAAATAAAACGGACATTGATGTCAACTAGTCTCTTCAAAGGACCCTTTGACAACAATGAATCCCTAGGAGTTTTTTTTAGCTCTAAGGTATCCCTTCCTAATAACTCTCCCACTATAACCTCTCTCTCTGAAACGAGCCTTCAAATCAGTAGACTGAGATTCAAATTTTTCTTCTGATGAGCAGATCCGCCTCATCCTTAGGAATTGGCCAACCGGGACAACCTTAATCGTAGAATAATTGTGAGAAGATGATGCATGTAATAGCGAATTGACTGACGTGCTCTTCCTAAAGACATCCGTCTGCAGGCAACCCTGTTGATCGACTTCAATGAATAAGTCAAGAAACTCTACTTTCCTATTACTGTACTTAAATGTCAATTTAATATTCATCGAGTTTTGGTTCAAATGGCTCATAAATTTGTGTAAACACATCTCAGAGGCTTGCCAAAGGAAGAGCATGTAATCAATATAACGCATCCAACATAGCACGGGTTCAGCGGCAAGAGCCCCATCGCCATGAAATATCAACCTCTCCCAAAATCTAAGGAAGAGGTTGGCGTACGATGGGGCACACGCCGCACCCATAGCGGTACCACATTTTTGAACGTAAAAAAACATCTTTAAACACAAAAAGATTATGTGTCAAAATAAACTGCAAAAGTTGTAAAATTAAATCACATAAATGACTGTCCAGGTTGTCCATCCCAAGGAAGAAGCAGACCGCCCGAATACCATCCTCATGTCTAATGCTGGTATATAACGATTCGATGTCAGCAGTGACCAGAAACATATCAGTGTCCATAGTATTACCATCAACCCATCCAAGGACATTAGTTGTATCCTTTACATAAGATGGCAGTGTTTCAACAATTGGTTTTAAGTAATGATCGACAAATTTACTAATTGGATCGCATAATCCTCCGATCCCCGAAACTATCGGGCGACCGGAAGGATCATCAATACATTTGTGGACCTTCTGAAGAAAGTATAGTGTTGGAATTTTTGGATATTTAGCAATTAACCCATCAACCACTTTCCGGTGTACAATACCCTGAGAGAATGCTTTCTCCAAAATATTCGACAATTCTGACAAAAAAGATTGTATTGGATTGCATGGTAATTTTTGGTATGTCTCCCTATCTCTTAGTTGTCTAAATGCCTCTTTCTCATATTTATTCACTGGCCAGATCACAATGTTTCCTCCCTTGTCCGCCGCCTTATATAACACATCTGTATACGATTGAAGTTCTTTCAAGGCTATACGTTGAACTTTAGATAAATTATCAGTCCTCACCTTATTAGAGATCCTCTCAAAATCTTCAATTACCAGTCTCGTGAAGATCTCAACTTGCGGACAAATGGACAAAGGAGGAAACCTTGTAGATCTGGGCAGGATACTTCTGGGTAATTGATCAGGAACCTGGGCTTCTTGCTCCATCAATAATTCCTCCAGAGCTTGTAAGGCTTCCTGTTCTTGTATAGAGCCAAACATTTCCCCATTAGATCTACTATAATGCAACTTCTTTAGAATCAATTTTCGTGAAAACAGATGTAAATCTTTTATGGCTGTAAAAAGATCAAAGGAGTTAGTTGGAGAGAAAGTCAATCCCATGCTCAATACTTCTTTTTGAGCATCAGATAACACATGTGACGACAGATTAATTACCTCCAATTTACTCCTTGTACTCAGTACTTGTTGTGAATGTGGGGCTCCCTTTACGTTTATTAAAGGATCAGCATACTGTCTGGGTGGTCCCTCATTCTTATTATCATCCGGTTTGTGATTTCTCATTCTCAGATGGTCATCCATGGAGACAGATGAGGAAACGGAACCCGACCTCGACCGAGAGCGGGCCCTGTTCCCAACACGTCTCCATTTATAGATGTAATTTGATTGTTGATCATTTAGATATCTCTGGAATTTTTTAACTTAGCATTGCTAATCTCTTTTTCCCATCTTTGAAAATCTCTATCCAACTCACTATTAAAAGATTCAAGGGCTTCATTGGATAATTCAAATTTAATACATTCCTGAAGATCCACAATCTGGATTTCAACTGACTCCAATGTCTCCTGATTGTACCGAACCAAAAGTTCCATGAAGCTTTTAGAACAACCAGAGGCCAAGTCCTCCCATTTTTTCTTAAATACTTCATCTTCAACGGGAAATGATGGAAAGACTTGAATCCTCAATCCACGTGGAATTAAACCACGTGTCAAATACCTCTCCAAAAAGGCCTTATTCCACCAAATTTTAAGTCTCTTGTGGAGTAAGTTTTTGATTACGCATACTAATTTGTTTATTTATCTTCACTTTATTTTCACTTGACTACACATAATAATTCTATATTTGTGCATAATTACACTGTATTTTGTCACTTCTTTAGTAATACTATCAACATATTCTTTCACATCACACTAGTTTTCTTTGTTCATATGGGCATGCTTTTGGTTCTGGACGGGAGTCGTGTGCCGGCGTCGTGTACCGCTCAGTCTCTCTCCCATTGCCTGGCGTCCTGATATCGCTCGAGCGCATGACCGGAAGTGCACACTCCAGCGCATGCGCAGTTGAGCGGGATCGCCGGAAGTGGGGCAGCGTCCGCTTGGATTCACGCCGTGGATGCCGACATGGTGATACCCGTGTTTAGGTAATTTCTTCAGGTGTTAGGGGTTAGTCAGGTATATAAGACCTATCTGGACAGCAGTTCTATGTCCTCTGATGAAGCTGTTATAGCGAAACGAGTCAGCTTGGAACAGCAGCGATTATTACTCTCCCCTCTTTATGGATAATATTACTTTTTCTATATTGATGCATTATTGAACTACTTGAGTTTATATTACTATTGACTGTTTACCCGTTTATGAAATAACATCTATTTTTGGGGGATTCCCTCTCTTTTTGAGAGGTTATGATGTCTATTACCATTATACCTTACATCTTTTTGTGTATGAGGCTCTTTCAAGAATTAGTGTGTTGAATTTGTAATTTTGATATATTGATATAGATTGGGCTATCAGTGTTATTTCCTCTACACACATTGGTTAGACTTTATTACATTCTAGTGACATCTGTATATCGCTGGATTCTTCTTTGTTGGTTTTCCTCTTTTTTGTGTTTTTTATATTTTTGTAAAATTCATATATTTGTTTATGGATACATTTTATACAATATGTTTATAAATAAAGATTATTGAATTTTTTTATAGAGATAAAACTCCTTTTCTTCTTTGTTTATTATTTTTATGGGAGTGTCTCAGACTCATATACGAGGGATTTTTGGTCCTATTTGTGTAGCATATATACTGTGTGTGTGGGAGAGAAGTTGAGGGACTCCTTTTTCCATAGTAAATTCCTCAGGTGTTGGTTCATTTAGACCATTACTCTCCTATCATACACAGGTGAATTTTATTGTCTGCCCTTCCTCCTTTTTGTGTTTTTACCATGGTGTAACCCCTTCCCCCTTTTTTTGTATAATTTCCCACAGATGAGTCCTATTTATGGACGAAATGTGTATGGGTTTATAATCTATAAATTATTTTTTTTGTTCACATGAGTGAGAGGTTGGGTTAAGAAGGGGCTATTTTGTGAGATTGCCCTTTTCGGGGCATTTGTTTCACTCAGGTTCAGCTCCCTTTTAGGCTATGTTTACACTGCTTAAATTAGGGCGCATTTCGGCGCGTATTAGTGAGCGAAATGCACCCCAGTCATTATGGTAATCCACAGTTCTCATAGAGAACCAGAAGCTTCCAAAGACCTGACCTCATCATATGGTCTGTCCCAAATTGTTTAAAGGCATAGTAATTCTAGTGTATGTGAACGTATGACTTTGTAGAAAGTAATAAAAATGCCTTTAAATTTCTCTCATTATTTTGGTATTTGGCAAACATAAATAATTTTGATAATCCTAATTGATCTAAAACGGGTAAGTTTTATTCTGTTTTTATGTCAGAGAGTGAGGAAAAACATGCATATGTGTCTTTTTATATAGTGTAATGTAAATTTATTTTTTCAACTGTAGATATCGGGCTCCTGTAGTAGGTAAAGGCCCTGTGTAGGTAAGTACATATCACTATTAGGTAGATATATTCTCCCTGTAGATACATATAGGTCCCTGTAGGTAGATATATGCCACTTTTAGGTATAAAGGCAGTTATAAAGGCTGATGGAAAAAAAATGTTTCCCCACGGAGCAGCTCAGTCCAGGGCTCATGCCCAGCTCAGGTAGCATGATATCATTACACCGGGTATGCAGGAACGCTGCTCTTGGCATCTTCTAGGCCAGAAACCTAAGACAGTCTAGGCTTGACTAAGAGACACAGCATTGCAGGAGACATGATGACATGGATGCATAACGCCTTAAAAAGCTATGTAGGTGACACAGTAAACATGTGGAAGAAGTCGGTTTGAACTTTTTGGCATAAATGCAAAACGCTCTGTGTGGAGAGAAACCAACACTTCACATCACCCTGTGAAGCATGGTGGGGACAGCAGCATGCTATGGAGTTGCTTTGCTTCTTCAGGGATTGGGAAGCTGGTCAGAGTTGATGGGAAGATGGATGGAGCTAAATACAAGGCAATCCTGGAGGAAAACCTGTTAGAAACTGAAAAAAGATTTGAGACTGGGACGTAGGTTCACCTTCCAGCAAGCCAAAGACTCTAAACATACAGCCAAAGCTACAATAGAATGGTTTAAAATCAAAGAATATTCATGTGTTTAACTGACACAGCCACAGTCCAGACCTAAAACCCATTGATAACCTGTGGCAGGACTTGAAAATTGCTGTTCACAAATGTTCACCAACCAAACTGACTGAGCTAGAGCTATTTTGCAAGAAGAATGGGACGAAAATTCAGCCTCTAAGGGGGACATGTATGAAAGAGGGCGTGTCGAAGTTCATTTTTTCATCTTTTTTTCAGTGTAAAATGTACCTGATGTATGTAAGTGGTTTTTGTGCGTTCAGAAATGGTGTGTAAAGTTCTATGGCTTAGGCGCATTACAGAACTTAGGCACATAAATAATGCGCCAAATATGTATTAAGGTTATAGACAGGCTGGAAATAAGAGAAAAAGCATTAGAATAGCATGTCAATGAATAGAAACTATGGTACTGATCCTGCTTGGAGAACCACAAGTCCCAGCAAGACCTGTGGTGTGCTTGCTTTTGCTGTCTGTTAAAAAAGGGTAAGAGCAGCAAAAATTCCCAATTTAATGTAGTAAAAATTTAAAATATAAATTCAGAAAATCATCATCAGTGGGTTATTTAATGTAAAATTAGTTTAAGATTCTATGAATTTTAAATACATTTTATAGAAGATTTTTTTATATTTTGGGGACATTATATATTTTATATTAATTTTATATGATCACATTTTTCATTAAATTTAAACAAATTTTATACAGTTTGATATTTATCAGAAATTACTTTTTATTATTGTACTGGTGGAAGTTGAGAACTATTGCACATTTTTGCCTCTTACAGCAAATCTAGCTTCACTTCGACTCCTCGGGCTCGGGTAGACCACATTGAAATAGGTCTGCCTGTCGAACCAGTAATGTGCCTAGTTTTGCGGACCCGCATTCATACATGCTTTGAAGTTTCTGAATGTGGTGAGACCACCCCCAGAACACCCCTTCATGTTAGGCGCATTAGAAAGTGGCGAAGCTTTCGACCAATGCGCCTAACACATATGTTAAGCGCGTCTGAAATCGGAGTCGACAGAGAGGCGCATCATACGCCAGAAAAAGTGTGAAAAGCCTGATCATACCTGTCCCCCTAAATGTGCAAAGCTGTAGAGACACCCCCCCACGACCTGCAGCTATCATTGCAGCTAAAGTTGGTCGTACAAAGTACTCACTCGATTAATACATATGCCTGCCACACTTTTCAGTTTTTTCATTTGCAAAAATTTGTAGAAGCACATTTCATTTTATTTATACTTTACACATATTTGCAGATTTGTGTTGCTCTATCACATAAAATATCAATAAAATAAATTTAAGTTTGAAAATGAGGAATAGTTCAAGGAGCATGAATACTTTTGCAATCCACTGTATATATTGTAGATTGAGACATAAAAACAATAATGTCTAAAAAGGACCCATGGTATTGTCAAAAAATGTCAGCTCTCAGCAGTCATCACAAGCCACCTTTCACAATGTGCTCCATGGTCCTCGCTCTGGGACGTGGACGTGCTTGTGTTCCTGCTTTCCGGCCCACTTGTTACTCATCTCTCCCCACTCATGCTCCACTCTCCCTTACTGACTCCAGCTGGCGTGTGCATACTCACTGGACCCTTTATTATGTTACTTCTTCCCCTCGCCATCACCAGTATATTGGTGTGGATCCTGAGCCTTGTTATTGTCGTTTTGTTATTCTGATTCCTGCCTGTGACGTTGACTATTCTCTGCCTGCCTTGATATTACTGTGAGTGACCCGACCACATTTTGCCTGCTACCTTTCTTGACCTTTCTGCTGCCCACAGACAAAGTTTCTGCCAGCTCCTCCTGTGCCATGCTAGCACCTTTACTGTCACCACGAGCGGGCAAGTCAGGGGTAACAACTTGGGACCCCCACAGCAAAGTCCATCCCGTCTTGCGGCGGGCTCTGGTGAATTTCAGGAGGCTCCTTATACTCTGCTCTCTGTTGTAGTTCAATAAGTCATCTCTCGCAGTGACCAAGAGCATTCACTATCTTCATCCATTACAACACTGCTCTAGTTTTTGTGCTTTTTATTAAAGAAATCCCCTTCCCCAGCTAATGTGCCTTTAGTTTTGATGAAGTTATAAAAGGTGTAGCCTGCCAACTGGGAATTCATCACTTCTCAGTTCTCAAGTAGAGAATATTCATGTTCATACCTTATTGAGAACTTGCAAACAGCGAAGACTCACTTAACAGCATAACCTAATTGTATAGATTTTCAGAGGGTTGGTCACCACTGCTAAGTTATCCGGGTCCTCATAAGCATATCAAGATTTAATAATGAAGACACCGATAGCAGGGGAATGGAGGAGGATGGGAGCTAAAAAATGGAAAAAAAAAGGTATGTGAAGCAGTGGACCAACACCCAAATATGGCTAAAGAGAAGTGACATTTTTGAAGACCATTAAACATTTTAGTAGATAGAACTTAGATAATATTAATCACAAAGTTGTCATACCAACACATTTGTGTAGAACATGTAAAGAACATAGACAAGTAAGTTTAGTCTAGTACTAGAAAAGTTGACAATGCAAAGTATATAGAATATACAAAAGAAAAAAATCTTCTATTTCCTAATTTTTGTGACACAAAAATATTCAAATTTTCCCATATACTTTTTTAACAAGTTAATAAGCTAGGATAAGAAACGTATCTTACAATTTGTATTAAAATATTCAGCTTCATTCAACATATTGACTAATCTTGAAATCTATTGCATTGCATTTCGGAAAGCAAATTCTCCAACATCTACCTGTTTGATGCACTCCTGCAACAGATGTCTTGAACTGCTATAGCAACAAGCGAAATACTATGAGTTTTTTTCTTGGTTTGTTTTGACGGGTGTCAAGGCCTCAGTCTTCGCTTCACTGCTAGATTTATTTCTCACAGCTAGATTTACGTCTCTAGTCAAGACATATTTTGTCTGTTTGTTCTTCAGATCTAAAGTTGGTGCACTCATGTTTCCTGGACCATCACCTTGGAGCATCCTGCCTCTTTGTTGTTAACCACAGACGAGAAATATTTGGCACACTGTTGTCTAGAATCTTCCTTCACTCTTGTCTTGCAGCCTGGGATATCCCACTGTCCCATGCACTGGAGACCCCAGTAAGACAAGTAACAGTTTTGCTCTATATGAAATCAATGTCTTTGAAGAAAATGTTTTCCTATAGATAATATGCTTTCATTGGCTCTATTTAAAGCTATGAAAATTCATCAGTGGGAACAATCTGCTCAGGACCGGCCTCTGTGAGTCATCATTGTTTGTCCCACTCTGATGGACCATGCATTACATAATTTTTGCTCATCTACATTGAATTCATATCCTACATTGAGAGGAAATGAATGGCAACTTCGAAATTCCAGAGGTGATGGCAAATATTTTTATGGGTCACCTGGGCAAATTCAGTATTGGATCAGTCCTTTAATATTTAGGTTTGTTCTGTGTTGTAGAGGAACATGTTTATTTCCTTCATGGGTCTTTGCTCCAAGTTGCTACTGCCCCAGCCGGACAGCAGAATAATGATAATGCTGCCAGCATGCTCACACAATATGGCCCAATATATATAAGTAAAGGTGATACATGCATTTTTCATTTGTAACTCCTCTCTATGAATGTTGTCCGCTTCACAAAAAATTACCAGTATTTCCTAACAGTTCCAGGTCTTAAGGACATTGTGGAAGTTGTAGTTTTTGATACAGCTGGGGAGACACAGATTGCATTTACACATTCCCAGAATTTGACCATGTGCATAATTGAAGCGCAAGCAACCAAAGCAGTTACCAGAGGTCCACCTGTTTCCTTCAGGAAATTTCTGCAAATTAGAAAGCAAAAGTGTTTTATGCACTCCACTCCCAAAATAGGTGTCCATAGTGGACCTTGAGGATTCCTAGGTGGAACAGAGGCATTCCCAACGATGGGGATAAGATAGGGTTAAAGTGTCTCGGGAGTGAAAAGTTAGTAGTTTGAATGCGCAGTGAATTCACCTAGAAATCCTTGTCATGTGAACATACCATTAAAAAGGGGCATAAATACACATGATGAGAACATTATTCTCTCATTATACAAGTCACTGGTCAAACCACATATTGACTGATATATATAGTTCTGGGCACCAGAGCACAGGAATGACATCATAGAGCTTGAACAGGTTCAAAGAAGGGCAATGAAATAGAACAGGTTCATAGATTCATGTGCATTCTATGCTACAAGTGAGCGCAAAAAATGGCGCCTGAGTGCCCAAAATCTGGGTCGCCCTATGTCTATTGGAATGTGGTAAAACAAACATTATTTGTTTCTCATCAAAAAAAATGTCCCTTAGGGCTTAAAATTAACAAATAGATTTAGATATAACCTTATGGGGCCCCCTGATTCAATTCTAGACACCCGACCTGATTTTAATTCACCTTCACTGCACAGTATCCAATAAACTTTACTGCTCAGATATTTATCTTATTCAGAATAAATTGCTACGGAAATACTTGTTCACTTTCACATGTCCTCTCCTTTACTGGATGATCATTAATAACTACTGTATGTGGAATTTAAACTTAAAAGGGTATTCCTATGCTCAACATTTAACTTCTAAGTCCCGCTCCTATCTCAAGAATAGGTGGCTCATTTATACTGCATCTACAGCAGACTCTCTCATTTCAATAGGCATTCTGAGTGCAGCTAGCCACACTTACTTGGCTATACTCTGAACTCCATAGAAAATGATAGAGAAGGTCACAAATGCGTGACCACCTCTCTATGCACTCTGACCATAACAGGAATGATGATAAAGGGTAGGAAAACCTGTTCCCGAAATCGATGAGGGTCCCAGAACTATAAGACTTGCATGTTTCAGACATTTATTGCATATTCTGTAGATATGACATAAATGCTCTATGTGAGAATTTTCATTTAATTTTATTTAAAAATCCAAAAATAAAAATTGATCAGCACATCCAAAACAACTTTAAAGAAATTAGTGTGGGTGCACTCTGACGTGGCTGTAAAGCAATGCAAACACAAAAAAATATCAGCAGCACCATACAAATGCTAGGAGACAGTTAAAATTAACATTCTGTAAGAACTATTTTAAAATAAATTTTTGCCACTTTTTGAATACATGAAACTTGAGGTTCTTAGCACATATTTTTTTATCAAAATTGCAAGAGCCCATCCACCACGACAAGGTGACCTCAGTTCAGACAGAAACCTACTCTGCCATTTTACCTCACTTGTTATAAATCCAGACCTCAATATTTTAATGGAGAGAAGGTAACAACTAAACTCTGCTCTGATTAAAAACAGTCTGTGTCAATGGGCAGCATGCACAACCAAAATGGAAGCCAACTACTCCCCCATGCCCACAACATATAAGCAGCATTCTACAAATGCTAAGACAGTTAAAGGGAACATAGGAACTTTTTAAAAATGCAATACATGGAGGTCTGAATGGACACCAAGTGAGGTAAAATGTCAGAGTAGTTTCCTGTCTGAACAGAGGTCACCTTGTCGTTTGTGCATGGGTTCTCGCAATTTTAATTAAAAAATGTGCGCTGAGAACAGGGCCGGGACAACGGTAGGTGAAGTAAGATTGTTGTCTAGGGCGCCAATTCATCCAAGGCAAGTAGGGGATACAATGTGCCTTAATTGCCTAGGTCACCAGAATACCTTGCCCAAGTCCTGGCTCAGAACCTCAAATTTTCATTTATTCAAAAAGTAGCAGAAATGCATTTTGAAATGGTTCCTATGTTCACTTTAGCTTTCCTTGAGTGTTTATTGAGTGCTGCTGATATTGTTATGTTTCCTTTAATTTTATTTAGCTACATTTTATTTTATTTACATAGCAAGTAAAGAATAGATAGATAGATATACAGTATGCAATAAAGAGATATGAGATAGATGAGGCAGACATGATAGATAGATATTCGGACATTGACACACATTTTGTTTTTTGTACTGTTTACTGAAACATACTCAAGTTATATAATGGCATGCACATAAAGTCCAGGCTTTCAGCTTTCATTTGAGGGTATCCACATTAAAATTGGGTGAAGGGTTAAGAGTTTCAGCTCCTAGACATGTGATAATCCCTGTTAAAACATAACTTTTACTAGACTTGCTAAAATATTAATATCTTAACCCCTATATGTTACCACTGCATACCTAGATGATACAGCATACTGTGCACTGTCCGTCAGTGGAGTAATCGCCCCGATAAAGAGCGGCTCCGCTTTAGTGACAGACAATGTCACTACATGCGTGTATAAACACCTTTATATCCCAGCTATCCCGACGCGTTTCCCCCGTACTGTATTAGGGTTCATCAGGGGATTCAAAATTCGCTGTGGAAAAAGAATACGCTATATACAACGCATATACTACAACACATATACTTCCCATTCAGGTTGGATAAGTGAACTGATACTTAGCTTAAGTGCTGCCGGGTATAAAGAAGATAAATCCTGCAGCTCCTCTAGTACGCTGGCACCCAAGATAAGAGGTTGCCAGCGTACTAGAGGAGCTGCAGGATTTATCGTCTTTATACCCGGCAGCACTTAAGCTAAGTATCAGTTCACTTATCCAACCTGAATGGGAAGTACATGTGTTGTAGTATATGCGTTGTATATAGCGTATTCTTTTTCCACAGCGAATTTTGAATCCCCTGATGAACCCTAATAAAGTAAGTGGGAAACGCGTCGGGATAGCTGGGATATAAAGGTGTTTATACACGCATGTAGTGACATTGTCTGTCACTAAAGCGGAGCCGCTCTTTATCGGGGCGATTACTCCACTGACGGACAGTGCACAGTATGCTGTATCATCTAGGTATGCAGTGGTAACATATAGGGGTTAAGATATTAATATTTTAGCAAGTCTAGTAAAAGTTATGTTTTAACAGGGATTATTATTTGCAGTGATATTTTTGTTTAAATCCTCTGTTCATATAGAATTTGTAGTATTTCCTAGACATGTGCCATCCTGTTTTTAAAGGGACCGAAAGTAATTGGACAAATTAAAAATTGTAAATAAAATATTAATTTCTAATACTTGGTTGAAAACCCTGAAGTCTTGAACTCATGGACATCACCAGATGTGTGTTTCCTCCTTTTTAATGCTCTGTCAGGCCTTTACTGCAGCGGTTTTCAGTTGTTGTTTGTTTGTGGGCCTTTGTGCCTGAAGTTTAGTCTTTAACAAGTGAAATGCTGCTCAATTGCGTTGAGATCAGGTGATGAATTGGCCATTCAAGAATATTCCACTTCTTTGCTTTAATAAACTCCTTGGTTGCTTTGGCTTTATATTTTGGGTCATTGTCCATCTGTATTATTAAACGCCGACCAATCAGTGTGGCTGCATTTGGTTGGATTTGAGCTCACAGTATTTCTGAACATCTCAGAATTCATCAGGCTGCTTCTGTCCCGTGTCTAGAGATGGGCGAATTTCTAAAAAATTTGGTTCGGTCACTTCGCCGAATTTTGCGACAAAATTTGTTTCGGTCCGAATTACTTTGGCACGAATCACGTTAAGAAACAGCTATTTCCAGACAACACAGAGCCTGCAGGGTGCTGTAGAATGTTGTGCCATGCTTAAATATGCAGAGGGAGCTTGGTTTGGTCTTCATACAATGTTGTGTTTTAGTATGACACGCAGATGAGTGCCGCCGCTCTTAGAATCGCTTCACTAAAAAATTCCCTGGGCACTTAAGAGGGCAAAACTGACCAAAAAACTGAAGCAGGAATGTAGCTTGATAAAGTCATGCCATCGAAAGCTGGAAAAAAACAAGCTGAGAGCTCATGTGGCAACATCAGTGACAGAGTGTGGAGGTGATGGCGGCAGCCACAGCAGCATGAGGTCAGACAGTGGCACAATGACATTCTGGAGGTGGCAAAAACAGGACAGTGTGGAGGGCACGACAGCAGCCACAGCAGCAGCATGAGGTCAGGAAGTGGCACAATGACATTCTGGAGGTGGCAAAACAGTAGTAGGCCACAGAGTGGCACAATGATACAGTGTGAAGGGCACGACAGCAGCAGCATGAGGTCAGACAGTGGCACAATGACATTCTGGAGGTGGCAAAACAGTAGTAGGCCACAAAGTGGCACAATGACAGAGAGTGGAGGTCACGGTAGCAGCAGCATGAGGTCAGGCAGTGGCACAATGACATTCTGGAGGTGGCAAAAACAGGAGTAGGCCACAGAGTGGCACAATGACACAGTGTGGAGGGCACGACAGCAGCAGCATGAGGTCAGAGAGTGGCACAATGACATTCTGGAGGTGGCAAAACAGTAGTAGGCCACAGAGTGGCACAATGACATTCTGGAGGTGGCTAAAACAGTAGTAGGCCACAGAGTGGCACAATGACAGAGAGTGGAGGTCACGGTAGCAGCAGCATGAGGTCAGGCAGTGGCACAATGACATTCTGGAGGTGGCAAAACAGTAGTAGGCCACAGAGTGGCAAAATGACACAGTGTGGAGGGCATGACAGCAGCATCATGAGGTCAGGCAGTGGAACAATGACATTCTGGAGGTGGTAAAACAGTAGTAGGCCACAGAGTGGCACAATGATAGTGTGGAGGGCACGACAGCAGCAGCATGAGGTCAGACAGTGGCACAATGACATTCTGGAGGTGGCGAAAACAGGAGTAGGCCACAGAGTGGCACAATGACAGAGAGTGGAGGTGATGGCGGCAGCCACAGCAGCATGAGGTCAGACATTGGCACAATGCCAAAGTGTCGAGGTGGGTGGCAATACAAGTCCCTGGTAAAGATGGTTGGAAGGCAGATTGGAGAAATGGCAGCAGTGTGTGGAGAAGGCGGGTGGACTGACATGAGAAATCATATAGTGGCAGGTTATTTTGACAACCCAGACTCATTCTCACAGTTTGGGTGAGTGGCGTATGGCTGATTGTCTGACGCCTAAGGCATTGCGTGTCGTGGAAATCCTGGCGCGGTCCACGCATTGATTCATCTGACAAAGGTCAGTCATTCCACAATTTTATTTTTTTTTTTTTTATTTTTTTTTTTTTTTCTTTTTTTTTTTTTCTTTAGTTCCGTGGGACCCAGGCGGTTTCTCCTTAGGGGTAACGAAGGCCCCGCCGCACTGATGCCACACTACTGGCGGGAGGGACCAGCTTTACACAGCACTCGGCAGTTGCGGCCCACACATCAGTTTGGCTGCCCAGTAGTTCAACGGGGATCTTCTTAACTGGGGTGGCAGGGTGCTGTCCAAGTAGGCCAACCACCTGTTGGTTCATGGGATTGCTCCAGGTCCTGCTTGCTGCTGGGCTCTACCTCCCTCACTTGGGGGTGAAAAGGAAGCCTGTCCGATATTGTAAAAATAGGCATATAGTGGCCAAAAAGTTATACCTCTCCAAAATGGCTAGGTGCTTGCTAAACGGGGATCTCCCTCATCCCCCTGAGACATGTACATAAAACCAATATTGGATAGGCAAGCAAAATAACCTAAAAAATACTGTATTTATCAAAACATATCCATAAAATATGGTAATTGTGTTGCTACATTTAGCTTCCTTGCGTTCCATTTAAGTCCGTAGGCGGACAGCAGGAGCGTAGGATACAAGTCCATGTTGTAGCGGGTTCCCGGCGTTTTGTCACGTGATCTAACGCCAATAGAGGAGCAACAGACGGAATGGGCTGGGAAAGCGTGGGGCGTGTGCGTATCGGGGCGAAGTTCGCTGCCCCTTCTTCAACCCTCATCAGTTATCCCAGACTAGGTTGTGTGTGATGGAGGTGGTTACTGCTCCAAACCCCCACCTTCCCAAGCAGCGCAGCGTAGTAGTAGTGGAGCGCTGAGGACACCCCCCCGGTCAGACTGTCAGAGGCGGGACAATGCCCGCTCAATAGGCGCGGCCAAAGATACGGAGGATTTTCCCTATAAGTATTTGAGTTTGTCTCCATTCACAGCAGCTGGGGAAAAAGGCTCCCATTTCTGGACCGGTAGCGAGGGTCCCATAGAGGTTGGAGAGCCAGAAGTCATTCCTCTTTGCCAGGATGCTGACTATTCGGCTGTCACTAGCCAGGGCAAATCAGCATGCTGCGGGCTCTCTGCACAAGTGACTCTGAGGGGCTTCCCTGCCTCTTCTCCACTGTTTACGTGCCACGGTGCTTGCGGGTCATCTGCCTCGTCTTCCTATTCTCCATCTACCTCCTCCAGCTGCTTCAGCTTCTCCTCTCTTGTACCTGGGATAGAACAATCCACTCATTTCACCAGACAATGTTCAGCTCCAAATTGTCCTCTCTCTCCCATGTCAGTCCCCACCGGACTCATGTGTGCCTACTCGACCATGACCCTCAACAAACGGCCAGGTGTACACGCATGAGCTGCCACTGGCTGACATCAAAGTTACACAGGAGAGTACTTCTGTTGCCTGGAATCATCAAAAAATCGTTAATTGCCTTTCCTCTGTTTCATACATTCGTTCCACACACTGTGCAGGCTGTGAACTTCCAACGGGTGGAAACCTCGCATCATCAGAGTGTGTTGGGGGGGGCCGTTCTGCCGCTGCAATCGAGGAGGGTGTTCTGGCTTTGTAGGAATGGATGAAGTGCATGCCAGCTTTCCTGGCCTTTTTCAGAATCTTCTGAACATCGGTGGAAGCCTTCTCGGAACCTTTTCACAACCAGATTGAAACATGCGCCATGCAGGGGCCATGTCGACCATCCTCTCGGGTGCATAGGTGACACCATTTCCTCCCCATTTGTCCGTCACCATGGTTCCGATTTGAGTTGGCGCGGAGAAAGCCACACATCGATTTCTTTGCTGCATGACGCGGAGCAGTTCCTCCCTGTGTGACTTTCGTTACGCCGAGCAAGTGGTGTAGAACTGCGAGGACACGCTGTGCCTACACATGTGGTATGATGGAGCAGTACTTGTGGAGGCTTGAGATGGTGGTGGTGGTGGGAGGAGGCGGAGGCGGAACATTGGCGCAGGCGCAGCAGTTGACAAACGTGAGGATGAGAAAGCGGGTATCTGTCCCGTTGATGGTGTGCCTGGGCAGGAAGCATTTACCCAAGTGAGGCCATAAAGGACATGTACTGGCCCCTGTGTTAGTTACAGCTCCAGCTGTCCGCGCTGCCTGTGCAGTGCACCTCGGAACAAAACCCGAAAGCTCAAGGACTGGCCACTATTTGTTCTAAATATTTATGACGTGTGCTGGTACTGCCTTTTTGGGGAAAAGGAACTTCCGGTCTTGGAACGCTCCATCTCGGCTCGGCACAAGCCCATTAGTCTCTGATACCGGGCAGAGTCCACCATTTGGAAATGGGAGGGGACTGCAGTAACCAAAACTTGGACAGGAGCACGGTCAGTTTGCACCCCCCCCTTTAGGATTGGTTGGATGCATATAGATGTCTCTTTGCCAATTGCATCGCTGACTGTTGCTGGCGTCATGAGTAGCGAGGAGCAGGAGCATTGGACGGGAGATGATGTTCAAAGAGGAAACAAGCTCTTCTGAGAGGTGTGGAGCCTTTGACTGGCTGCATTGGCATGCGTGCCAATGGGACGCTGCTGCTGCGTGTTACTGCGGCGGCTTGGATGGACCACCACATCTGAGCCACGTTTCTTCCCAGGCCATGGATGGTGAACGCTGCATGTGTTGACGCACGGCTGTGGGTGCCACTCGTTAGTCCCTGGCCACGCTACACTTTTGCCCCAGATTCTAAATTACCCATATTCGGCTCCTCCGGGTCTTAGCAAAGAACTGCCACACCGCCAAGTAGTGATTTTACCGCCAACGCTCGCACTGAGTGACTACTTGCCGCCGCTGCCTCGCTGAGCCCCAGTGCCGCTACTCTCTTGGACCTGCACAGTGGGTTTTTTAACCCTCGTGCTCGCTTGGGCTCCAGGACCTCACACATGCTGCTTTCCCTGCTGACTCACGGCCACACAACCCACTTGCTGGCTGCTTCCGCTGCCCTGCGGAAGTTGGAGCCCTCTCTCTCCTGACGATGATGAAGCCCCTTGCCTCAACGGGTCCCAAGTGCGGTCGGCTACATCATCATCTCATTTGTGTTTCATCGTCACTGCTGTCCTCATCACCGGTTCTTGGTATGCAGAGCTTGACCCCTCACAACATGACCTCCATGCACTCTCAACATCCTATACTTTGCCACCTACTGATAGAAGCAGGGAGATATTGGCCCCATTTCTTTGCTGCCAAGTAGCTGCTGACTTGCCTCCTCAAATTGTTCATCCCTTCGCTTATATAGTGGCGCATGAGGCCAGACAACATAGTAGATCTCTCGGCTGAGGGAACCGGATGGGGACAGAGGCGGGTTGAGACAGGTGAGGGCCGCTGACCCGCTCACGGGCCATTGCCAAACTCAGGGTTGTGTCTGGCCGATCCACCGATTCTTGGCTGGGGTTTTCAGTAGTGTTTGAGCGATTTTTACGACAAGTTGAAATCGGGAGGTTTTTATGGTGATCGAAATTTTTCAAGATTGCGTTAATTAAGGTTAAAATCTGTGCATCATAATTAAGCATCACTCCCATTTCCGGCGCTTCCTGTCATTTTGGCGGCCAGCAAGTCAGGATTACGAATAGAGCAGCGTGTAGATGTGTGTGCGTAGTCATGACTGGATGTTTATGTTGCGATTGGCTGGAAAAATCACATGACCACATTTTAAATAGCAAACACGCCCTTCCTGTTCAGCCTTCGTGGTTCCCCCTCTCAGCGTCTATAGGGATTAGGACATGTGGTCTGCCTGGTGGCCATACCAGCTCGCGAAATTAGTTATATTTCCGTGCACAGAGATAAACCTTATACTATTAGCTGTGACCTTCCAATTTAGTTAGATTAGAGATGTTGACATTTTATGTAGTTAGCTAGAGAATTTAAAGCTCAGCATCTACCGCTGTAAAGTCACGGAGGCGCGGGGGGGGGGGTGGACCCCGCGGGGCGCGAACCACAGACCAAGTCTATCTTATAAAGAACACAGATAACGATACCAGACTTTAAGTGTGTCATCATGCACTGCCTATCTTTATTATTAAACAGTTTGCTATTGAAAATATTTCCTGGATATTGGGCAGCTTGAACTATATTGGAAACAGATCATATTAGGAAACTGCGATCTTCTTTGTTAGTGCAAACTCCATTTTATTTATCCGTATACATTTCAGATAGTCGTTCATTTTCAATTTTACCAATTCCACCTGTTGTTGCTTATCCACCTTGCAGTTAAATTACAATCCAGCTAATCTTGTAGTCAGCCACATGTTGTTTTGTTGCCCAAAAAATACCGTGTATCATACGAAACATAACAGATACATGTTTTTTTTTGACTTATAGCGCAACCCAGTTTGTTCATTGAGCAGCATCCACGTAAATCTTAAACAACAGCAATTCTATCGTCACCACGGTGAATTGAAAAGTGCAAAAAATACCGTGTATAATACGAAAGCATAAAAGATACGTGTTTTTTTACTTCTTGCGCACCGCTTTGTTTCTCATTTGACGCGAGCCGATCCACGTAAATCTTAAATCAGCAATTCTATAGTCACCACAGTGTGAATTGAAAGGTGCAAAAAATACTGTGTATTATCGAAGAAAACATAACTGATACGTTTGTTTTTTTGAACTTTTGACGCACCAGCTTTGTTTTCATTGAGCGAAAGCATCCACGTAATCTTAAAACAGCAAATTCGTATAGTCACCACAGGTGAATTGAAAGGTGCAAAAAAACACCGGTGTATTATACGAAAACATAACAGAGTAAGTGGTTTTTTGCACTTTTGCCCAGTCCCGATTTGTTGTTAGACACTTGCAGTTAAATTTGAAATACAGCAATTTTGTTTGCTTGTGGGATGTGAGAATAGCTGTGATTTGCTGTATTTAAATAAGAGACTTCCCAAAAACTTATTCCTCATACTCCTTCTCACCTTTTTATATTTCTGAAACATGGGCGAAATGCAGCGTGGTAGCGAGCAAAGCGGTGGGTTAGACAGGGAGGTAGAGGTGAGAGAAAGGTGCTCCTTCCAATGCTGGCGCACAACACGCATGCAGCGGATTCGTCAGTTGCCGGACCGTCAGGCCTGTCATCGCTGGGTCAGGGCCCTGTGAATCTAAGTAATGTAAAATCGTCCGCCATCTGTCCCTTCCAGTGGTTAATACAAACTGCATCTAGCAGTCTTACCTCACCACGTCCTCCCAGTCACGGCCCTCAAATGTCGGTCATCAGCACATCAGCATCCCGTCCAACATGAAGCAGGCCCAAATGTAAATAGTGTACCACACTGTGATATCCATTGCTAAGACCTATTTGAGACAAAACTGCGGTTGTGGTAAGAAGGCATGTTAAAAGATCAGAGGATGATTAGTCTGCTCTGAGCCAGTTACTGATGCCATCAGAGGAAGGTGAAGGAAGTACGTGTATGGTCAATCGGAAAAAATCCGGGCGGTCGCGCAAACGCTTGCGTGGCCCTTGCTTGAAGCCCGCAGCTTTGGATGCAGAAAAAAACAAAAAGTCAGGACGACCAAGTCCACTGTGTTGATGATGATGATGATTGTTGACGACATTGCGGATTTTTTTCCAACCTGGTCTTTTCCACATAAATTGCTTGCGATCGCTTATCAATGGTACGGAGGAGGAAGACGACTGGGGTAGTTGTCATATACGGGGTCCGCCACAAAAAGGGTATGAGGGCCGGTCGCAGAGTCCGCTGATATGACTTCCGCCAGCCTACGGTTCAGCGCAAACCCGCTTCCTGCTTATCGCCGTTCAAAAAGGTCCAGGACCACTCTAGCCTGGGCCTTCTTTGAGCAAGCCCTGATTCCACCCAGCGATGTAATATGCCGCCTTTGCCGTTAAACGCATAAGTAGGACAAGAACCTTACGTGGTTACCCACCACCAACATGTCTAGTCACATGCAGCCTGAATGCGAATGAGTTGAACTGGAGGGCCACTTGGCAAAAAAGGGCCAGGACCGACGCGGAGCCTCCAACCACTGTCACACCCTCTGTCTCCGTCTCCTCTTCTCGCCACACCAAGCGTTCCTCAGCTGCCATGTCTCTCAGAGTCATGATCAGGGATTCAGCCTGGCCGCTTCAGCCTCCACCGTTCGCTTCCGAAGTACACCAGCACCACCAGATGGACCCATCCTACCCTTCTCCTTCCGCCAGTTTGACGACTGCCAGCCCGTACAGTGGCCAGTCTAGCGCCAGCCCTGCTGTTCTTCCAGGTTTGTTGAGCAGAAAGAAGAAGGAAACACTTCAACCTCAACCATCCTCCAAAGCCAAAAGCCTGAATGTCGGCATTGCCAGGCTTTTGGCTCCTGGAATTGTTGCTTTCGTCTGGTGGACACAGATGGGTTCCGCCCTCGTCATGGCCCTCGTCTGCCCCCAATTACCAGATCCAGAGCAGGCATTTCTTTGCAGAAAACGCCCGTCCCTGCCCCTGGCAGCCACATCGTGTCATCTAAAATTTCAAGCCGTGTTGTCTGCATCTGTGTCCGGGAGGAATAGTCCATTCCACCACCGAACACATGGTACTTAGTAAGCCGGCAAGGCGCCCTATATCTCTGTGACCGCTCACTGGGTGAGTGGGGTGGGAATGTGTCTGGGATGTGACGGTGGCTCTCTCAGGCTTCTCGTTGGCGAACGCCTCTTCAGAACGCAGGATGGCGCCAGGGCTCTTTTCCCAAGGCCTCTGGTGGCATCACAGTGCCCAGAGACACCAAGCCATGTTTGATTTAATTCTGCCTTGGAGACCGTCCCAACTCTGGTCAGGAGTGTGGAGGCTTCCGCAACAGAGACCGAGCGCTGATGGGTGACAATACTTGATGCCAGGCAACGGTGGTGTGCGCGATTAACGGGCGAAATCTGCTGGCCTCCTTAAGATCGGTTAGGCTGGAGCCACATCCCTGTGCCTGGCACATGTCGATGAACCTTGCGTCCAGAAATTTCTAAGATGTTACCCGGGTAGGTCTGGACTGGCCTGCTGAAGAAGGCTCGAGGTGTCTGAGTTCGCACTTCCGCCGTCGCACCCTGCTACGTCCCGCTTGGCCTGCGTTTGCAGCGTGCAGGCCTCGGCCTCCCAATCCAACCGTCTCCTTGTTGGACACGTGGGCAACACGCTGGAATTCCCACCCTCCACATGCTCAGCGATTGTTGGAGAGAGCAGCGCAATGCCATTACGCAGTCGTAGTGCACCCATGGCCTGACAAGCAGGGTTGCGGACTCGGGGGTGTTCGATCCACAGAAGAGTGGAGGCAGGTGAAAGAGCTCTGCCCCCTCCTTGCCAGTTTTGAAGAAGCCACCAAAATGCGTCAGTGCAGACGATGCCTTGTCAGCATGAGCATTGTGGTGATCTTAGTTCTGGACTACGATCGTAGGACACCTGAAACACCATCAGGGTCCTGCCAGCGATGGAGGGAGGAGACGGACACAGATTGCAGACCACGGAGCATTTCTCTCCGTCAAAATCCTCAAGGGGGGGCCCCCCGACAGTTTCTCAATTTTATCGGTCTGTATTAGGCGGGGTTCAGGGTCCAGAGCTAGTGCATGCAGCACCTCAGTCTCAGGGCTGCATCATCTGAGGCAAGTCAGGGCGTGTTGAAGCTGTGCCGGAGGAAGCGGAGGAGGAGGAGGAGGATTCATAGACACCGACGTCTCCTGTCTTGGAAAGAGGTTGGCGTGACTTTGAGGCAGACGAGGAAGGGCAAAGATGAGTTTGCTAGTGCCACCCTCAACCCCAGGAGGCTTGGGAACTCAAGGCTCCTATCTCTCAATGGGTGCTTGGGGATGCTCCATTTCATCCAACAAGATCCTCGCCATAAGGCCAGCAACAAGAACAACAGGTACTGGGTGGCCACCCTCCTGGGATCCACGGTACAAAACACAAAACTCAGCACGTTCCTTCAACCACCCACATAGAGAGTAAAATTGCAGTAATGGAGACTTGCTGATTGAACAACTGGGAGACATTCTGTTGTGTCTGCTTACATTCTTCAAATGTCAACGGTGGAACAACCTATTAGCGACGTGACAGCAGTAGAGTGCCAAGTAGCGTTAGCTGTTAGCAGCCTGCAGCGGCACCTGCGGCAAGGAATGGCAGAAGCATAATGGGTGACCTTCTGGCAATTTTTATTTACCACCTCACCAAGCATGCAATGAGGGCCACACATACAACCCCCCCCCACCCAAGGAGACCAGCTTATGATCATGGTGCACGACGTATTGCGTCTCAATCACCGATGTTTTTGTATGTGTTCGGACCAAAAGACTTCTTGGGTATCAAATTGGCACGAATGGCCCGAGCTCGGCTCGCCAGCCATAGTGGTGTTTTGTCTGCCCAACAGCCAGCGTCTTAATTGAGCGGATACCTTCAGCACAGCCGGAGGAGTCCTTACAGACAAACGCACTCCGGCTTTCCACAGATATATGAGGATCGTTTGACTTTCTCAAGGTGAAATCCAGGCATGGATCTCTGATGATTGTTGTGGCCCCCAAGTGCCGAGGTCACCGATTAGTTGGTGGTCTACTTCACATTCCTCTCCAACCAGAAATGGTCCTCTTGAAAAACTTCTTTTTAAAATGATCATATCTACTGCAATTTTTAGTCTCAATTTCCAACAGTTCATTTTGTGGTTTTGCTGTGAGGAGACTAAAAGGACACCAAGGTTTCATGACAAATAACCCATATTCCATATACTCACTTCCATTTTAGGATTTTTCATTGTCAATGATTTGGGGTCATGTTGCTTCACAATTTTTAACTAGTGGCTGAGAAATCATATTTATAATATTTTGGGGTCATGTTGCTGTGAGATACAGCATTAATCATGGTCCTTTGGAACCAGAATTGTGGCTTCTAAGTGGGCATTTCTCCCTTCACAATTCTTATACAGTTGGCTGAGAAGTATTTTTATAATTTTTTTGGGTATGTCCTTTGAAATGACAGGCAATACTACAGGTCCTATTCTAAAAAATGTTGTTTCTTTTTTTTTTTTTTTTTCAGCCAAAATATTTTTATTAATATGATTCATAACATTACATGAACATCTTTAATCATACAGTAGTTTTGATATGATGTGAGCAGCAGGGAGGGAGGGAGAGTAACACGGGGAGATAGGAAAACTCAAACAACACAATAACTAATGGCCAAGGTACAAAAATTGAAGTGTGATATCTTTACCATAATTTAGAAGTAACAGTAATTATATAGTCTTCCAAATCTTTTAGGTGTTGTGATTATAGAAATGTATTGCCTTTAAGAGCCCCCAATTGGGGCAAAATAAAGAAGCGATAGATCAATGAAAATAACTAGACGTACCCACTTGGACAATTGTCTTAATCCTTGATAAGTCGGGAGGATTTTTTAAGCTAGTTTCGCAGTGACATTTATTTATTCTTAAAATTATTCACTGATTTAGGTGTGTAAGATGTTTTCCCAATGTTGCTATAACCTTTGTTGAAATTTAAAAGTGTGAAAGTTCTTTTGAAAGAAAAAGGGTATATTTTCGTGTTTAGTTAAAATTGCTGGTCGGGTTGGATTCAGTTTCCATTGAAAGAGCTTCCCCAACAAATTTTCAAGGTCTGCCTAAAGGTTTTATCAAGGGGCAGTTCCCCCATTGGAGTAAGGATCCTTTACACTTACCCCCCCAGCAAAAAGTGAATAATTCGAGTTTGGGTAGCCCTTTGGTGTAAGATACCTTTAAAATTGAATTTTTTTTGAGAGTTCCACGTGGTAAACATCTAGAAAATTTTTTGGGAAATATTAGCTGCTTTAATCCATTCTTTGTGAGAAAAAAGGACAATTTCCCCCTTCCCCACTTTATAGATATGTAGGTTAATTCAATATTACTATAAAAGGGTTTTGGTGAGAGGAGAGGCTTTTTGTTATGAATTTTTTCAATAAAAAGTTGGGAAAAAATGGTGAGATATTTGGGGTTTTTTAAAAGGCCATTATGAGCTTTTTCCAGGTCTTTAATTGGAGGTATAAAAAAATTGGTGTTAGGAATCAAAATTGATGAGATAATCTTAAAAGATTTAAAGAGGGCCATTTGAAAAGAAATCACCAATACCTGTTTTCTAAGGGTCCAATTTGAGATAGGTATTTTGGGGCAAAAATTTGCAATGCGAAAAAAGGGCAGAATTTTTATTTATTTGTTTTTTTGTTTGGGCTAAAAATTTGTCCCAAACAAAAGCTGCAGGTGAGGGATGTAGTCGATAAGTCTTTGGTAATTCCCCAAACGTAGCCCCAGTGGTTTTAAAAAGGATCCCTTGATGGTTTGTTTTCTATGCAAGCCAATGAGGGCCCATCTGGGCTTTCCAAAGAACATGAAGGGGGTTAGGATTGCCGCTAGATTGGGGGCAAGTTAGTAAGACCAGGCCCCCATGCGAAGTTTTTTTGTAAAGTTTTGGTTTTTTTAAACCCCTAGGTCTTTTGGCCCCCCCAAAAATGCAGAATATGGGTTGTAGCAAAGTAATAGGGTGTTGGGAAATTAAATGGTAAAAGCTCTAGCAAATTAGATATTTAGTAGAAAAAGATTTGGTAAGTTTTACGGCAAACCAAGAAAGGCGTAAGGGGGTTCGTGATTAATTTATTAAAATGGAGGAGGAGAATCTTCTAGTTTTTTGTGATTTTAGTGTCTATGTTGGTAGATTTTAACCCCAAGGTAGGTAATATATTCATTGTCCTTTAAAAAATCTATTTTGTCAATTGCGATTTTTATGTTGGTGACAGTTAATGGGCAGATGTGTGGATTTATAATATTGGGTTTTGAAATATGATATTGTGGATATCGTTTTAAAGGGGTAGAAGTTTGGGAATAGATGAATCAGGTTGTTGGAAAAAGATAAATTTTCCCCCGCATGCGACTGATTTATGTTTTTCCCGATCTTTGAATACTTAAATTAGAGGGGTGTTTTTAATAGTTTTGTAGTGGCTAGAACAAGGTCAAGATGAGGGGGGACAATGGGCTCCGTTGTCCCATTGATATCTTAAAACTCTGAAAGGAATCCTGAAGAAAAAGATTTTGGCAGAAGGGGCATGAGTATAGTGTAGTATTGTAAAAGGTAGGGCCGAGAACCAAATTTTGTAAAATTTTTTTATTTTTCCCATTTTACCCTGTCAAAGGGTTTTTTCCGTTAACGAAGGGGGAAATAGGCAATTTTTTCCCTGTGCTAATTGGAGAAGTTTAACTCGTGTTTCCCATTCTTGTTTGCTTTTTTTATGAAGCTACTTTGATCTTTATTTTCGGTGGTAGTATGTCACTTAGCTATTGCTAAAAGTTTTAGAAAATTTTGTGTCTGATTTGAGTAAGGAGATGCCTTAATTGGTATTTGGGTCAAAGGATTTCCTGGTTGGGGGATGTTGAAATAGTAGCTGCAAGCTTTTCGGGGGGGGGCACCTTTCACAGAGTAAAAAATTGTAGACCCTTAAACTTGGGGGTTAGGTGTTATTGAAGATTTTTAAGTACTGTTTGTGGACCATTGGCAGGGGATTTATTCATTTTATTGTGTATTGTTGTTTCAATTTAAGTGGTGTGATGGGAGATTAAAAAGGACAGTTGTACCTCTGACAGGGGGGTAACGATATTTCACGAGGAAATCTTCAATATCTTTTTTTTAACCCGGAAAAAATTTTGGTGTCCGGTTTAAATTTATTAATGAGCTGTAATAAGCAGCAAATTCGTTAGATTCTGTTGTGGTCACAAATTTTCCCTTTGTAAGGGGGGTAACAAAGGGGGTTTAGCTTTTGTTGTGTAATTTTCACACTTTTCCGAGAAATTTCCCAGGCTATCCCTTGAAAATAGAATTTCCCATTTTTTAACTATTTAGTTGGGTTTATATTTTTGTAGATGTGATTACTTAGTTGTTTTTTAAATTTGGTTTAGTTTTTCCCTTAGTGTTTGGGATGTGTTAGCTTTAAATTGAGTGTCTGGGGGCTCTTTTTTACCCAGAAAATTCAAAAAAGTTTTTTGCCCCTGGATTTTTTTTCTTTTTAGCGAGGGAAATAAAAAGCCCCCTAATTTTGTTTATGTGGCCCCAAGCTTTTTCCCTTGACGGGCAGGGGGGAATATTTTTTTAAAGTTTTCCCTTAAGAGCTTTCTGTACTTCTTGGACTACCTTAGGTGATTTGAGTAAGAAATTATTAAGACGCCAAGGGGAGTGAAAGGAAGGAGGGAAGTTTCTTTCTAGTAGGAAAATTGGAGATGGTTGACCATGTCTTTTTTGTCCTATGTGGAATTTGTAAAGTTAGCAGTGCTTGCCCTTTAAGTAAAAGTAATCAAGTCTCGCATGAGGGTTTTTAGTGTGAATAATGGGTGTAGTCCAAAATTTTGGGGGTGGGGTATCCCAAGGGTATGTAAATTTTTTTAAAATGGGTTTTTCTTTGGGTTGTTGAGGTGGTGCTAGATCTATTTGGATTTTAATAATGACGTTAAAGTCTCCAAATATTACAGATTACTTTGGATTTTTTTGGTTTTAGAGTCATTTAGAAACGAAGGGAAACCCGGTGTGTTTGGGTGCGTAGTTGCTTTCCAAAATAAAGTAATTATTTAAGGGGCATTTAAAAATAAAATAAAAATTTGGATCAGGGAAAGATTGGTTAAGTAAAAATACGAGTCTTTAATGAGTATTGAAACCCCCCATTTTTTGAATCTGCGCTGAGTGGAAAGCATGGGGAAAAATTTTTGGATTTAAAACTAAATAAATCTGTTTTTTTGGTGTGTTTTGCAGGCAACCCCCGTCAGCGCCGGGGCCTAAAATTCTTCCAAAAATAAAGATCTTTTGAATGGAGGGTTAAGTCCATTCCGTTGGTGATATAAACTTTAATAGCCAAAATAGGGACAATGAATAATTTGGTAAAAACCGTATGACTCACTGTTGTAGCAATTAGATGAAAAAGCATGGTTAAAATTTGTATGGTACATGGAAAAAACACTTTTTTAAGATGAGCCTTAAAACGCGTGCTACCCCAACATACGTCTTGGTAAAAAGCAGACTTGTAACTGAAAAACCTAACTGAACAGGTACTTCAGCAAGCTGGGAAAAAAAAAAAAGGGGCAAGTCCGTGCCCTTTAACCCCCGAAAAGATAACCCCATAGGGTGGAAGCGCAGAGGTTATCACAATTTGCGAACACAAAATGAGAAAGTTCCAAGGACCCGGAAACTATGGGGGATCCCTATATCGTCTTTGTCGGTTTTTAGATCTGTTCACTTTTTTGGACCCTAAAAGGGTAATGGGTTCTGGTCTGAAGGTCCCTTTCGCTGTGGTGGTTAATTTGGGGGGAGCGTAGATTAAGACAGGAGGGATCTTTGCCCGAGTGGAGAGGTAAGGTGGTTTTGGTGCCCTTTTGGTTATAATTAGCTTTTTGGAATTCCCCCCTTAATTAATGTTTTGGTCTTTAACACTCTGTAAAAGGTGCAAAACTCTTTGGTTTTGGCATGGTGCGGCGGGAGATCTGGAAAAATAGATAGATTGGCGAATCGTTGGGAGTGAAAGTGGCCTTCAATGCTTTAGGAATTATTTTGTTTTTTAAAAATGAAAATTAGAATAAGTTTTGGGCGGTAGCTGCAAGATGCCCTTTGGGGTTTTTGGGGGGCGGTGTATTCATCAATCATAAGCTCTTTTTTTGAGAGGATTGGGTAAAACAACCCCATTGTCCCCTAGAAAGGGGCAAGGGGACTGTGGTCATGTTTCGGCATCCTTTAACCCCTTAATTATTTCTCCTAGATTTCTTTTAAATCGAGGACTTTGATGACAGGTTTTGCCTCTTCTCTAATTTGCATTGCATCAATTTGTGAGTTGTGTGACGTGGCAAATTCTGCCCTTTTTTTTTTACGTGGTCAGTTCTAAGACCAGTGATTGTATATTGTTTTTAAACACCCCTGACTTGTTTGAGTCTCTGTGTAATGTATCTTGAAAAATGCAAAAAAACTTTGAAGAGTGGCTTCTGTTAGAGGAGTTTGCTGGGAATTTGGGAGCATATCTACTGAGTTGGCTGGGGGAGGTGGTGAGAGATGAGAAAAAGGTTTGGTCTTCAAGGTTTTAGCAGTGGAGAAAATTCTGGAAAAAATTGGTGGCTTGCAGGTTTGATTTTTGTGTTTTCTTTGAGGTGCTCCTCAGTTCTTTGGTAGAAAACCCTATTTAGGTGGAAAAGGGGTGTAGTATAGGATTATGAAGAGCGAAATTTGGGAAAGTGGGGTTCCGTAGATAGTAAAGATGGTTCACCTTTTAATAGAAGCTTGTGGGGATTATATTTTTTTTTTTTTTTTCCCGTTTCTTATACCTTTTTGCACAAGCGGGTAGGGGGTCTATGTATTGTAAAAAAACGTTGTTTTTGAGCTTCCTTTGCTATGTTTTCAAAGGATACGATCTGTCCTTGTTAGCAAGGTGCTTTAAGTAAGTAAGCTCAAAATTGTAAAAATTCTGAGAACAGAATGGGATCGGGCCAGAATTTGGTGGGAGTAGCTTTTTACAGAGTAATTGCGTTGCAGTATAGAAAAGAATGTTTTATCGGATTTTTTAAAAAGGGGGATTCTAGGGAAACTGTAGAGAAGCATTTCACTCTTTTTATGCTCTTTCTTTGTGTATTAAAAAATAAGGGAAAACCTCCTGATAAGGATTAAGTTTCCTTGGCGGGTGCACCCCTGGTCGCAAGTGCGTTTGGCAGTAAGTGGCGTCTGGTTTTATAGTAGGAAAATTCCCTCCCGTCATAGGGTTTTGGGTCATTTTGCGTTATTTGAAAAGAGGCCCGAGGGGCGGCCCTTTGACAGTGCAAGTTGTAAGTTCCCAGGCACGGCTTCTCTCAGTGGTAAGCCACGGGCTGGTGCTTTTAACCGGGCCCCCGTCCCCGTCCTTCAGTAAAATCTGATAAAAAAATGGGCCGGGGCCCCGGGAAACTGTGGGTGGTGTGGGGCCGGGGGAGCGGCCCCTAGACGTCTTCCAGGTTGGGTGGTTCGGTGGCCCTTGAAAGGTCGTGGCAGGAGGATCGCTTCCCTCAATCTTCAGCCCCCGTCACGCGGCAGGCGACGGATTGTTATGGAAAGGAAGTGCGCTGAAATGGCCGCGGCCCCGCCAGAAAAACAAACCCGTTGTCCCCGGACCACAGAGCCCCGGTTCGAGGGTGTAAAAGGGGGAAGTGGGAACTGACCCCTTGTAGGTGCCCACAGGTGTGGGGGGGGGGTTTTTAAAAGGGCTTATTAAGCCTGCAGGGGTTTGGGTGAGGGTTTTGGGATCCTGAGCTAAAGTCTCTTGGTGGCCCTTTAAATTTCCCCCTGTCGGGCCCACGCCCCAAAAAATGTTTTTTTAAAATAGAATTTGTTCTTCAAAATTGTCAAAAGTGGTCAGGGGTCATTTTTTAAAATTTTTGGGGGCCCTTTTTGCTGTGACATGCACTATCTACGTCCTTTTATAAAAATTTGTTGTTTCTATCAGACTTTTGTCTTCACAATTGTCCAAACGTGGCCTTCAAGGTGTCTTGCTGTGAATTTTTGGAGGCCTTTTATGCTGTGACATGAAAGTAATAACTCAGGTCCTATTCTAAAATAATGTTGTTTCTAAACAGTAATTTTGTTAACTTCACAATGGTCTCATGATGTGGCTCTAAGGGTGATGGTGCTGTCAGGACAAACAGGAATAGGATTTTAGGAAACTGTTAATGGACACCATATTGCTCAAACATGAATTGTTTTTTGCAAGATCTTTAACATAGCTATCGCATATGCCTTTAGTGAGTCAAACCCATTAAAATACCACATTACAAGAAGAGAAAACAAGACATTGTGGGATTCCATCCGATGTTTTATCTGAAAAATTGTGCGGTTTTTCTAGGAATTAAAGTACTAAAAAAAATAAGTGTTAATAAAATTACTCTGAATTGTTCAAGAGGTAGGATACAGGAAAACTTTGACCAGATGTAGGTTATTCAGAAGGACATGGAGTATGGAAGCACGGACAGAGAAACAAAAGTACTAGAACACCATTCTCCTCCAGCACGTTGAGTATAAACATGAGAATACAAAGATGCCTAATCATAAAGGGACATGGGTGGTAACAGGAGCGTTTACACACCGGTGATTTCCAAGTTTTTTTTTGAAGCTCAATTGTCCAAACTCTATACGTGAAGGGGCAAGCGCTACCCAGGTATTGACTGTGACTGAGGAAGGTGGAGTTCTACCACTTCCGCCTTCCGCATCTGCTTCGCACGACAGTTTTCCGGTCTGCTGCATCATCAGGGCATTTTAACCTGTGCGTGTTAATAGATGACGGGGACGCCAGCATGGGCTTCACCGCCACCCACTGTTACTCGGCCCTGGGTCATGCTGTGGCCAGGACAGGTAATCGTCAATGTCCAGTGAAACTAAATGGGTGGTTGAAAGGACCTCTTATTCCGGCACTTTTTAAATGTTGGGTCATGCAAGTTTGGGGATCATGGATTTGGCCAGGACAAGGATATAGTCAATGTCCAGTGATACTAAAATGGTTGGTGAAAGAATCCTTTTTCCGGCACTTTTTAAATGTGGGGGTCATGCAGGTTTAGGGGCTCATGCTGTGGCCCTGGACAGGGCTATAGTCAATGTCCAGTTCAATAAATTGGTGGTTGACAAGACTCTCCTTTTTCGTCACTTTTCTAAAATGTGGGGTCATGCTGGTTTGGGGCTCATGCTGCTGTTCCAGGAAGGGTTATTTCATTGTCAGTTCAAGTTTTAAATGATGGTTCGATTTTCATACGGCCTTCTGCACTTTTTAATTTGTGGGTGACTTGATGCAAGGTTTAAGGGTAATGCTGTGGTACAAGACAGGAATGTGAATGTAGTGTGACTTTTTTCCTGGTGGCTTTTATAGCCTAGTGTTGTGACCCCTAAGAATGTAGCTAGCAGGTATCCATTTGACTGTTGTGGCTGTTAATTCCCAGCTTCTCCAGCACCTGTTTGGGTGTAAGAATGAAAGTGTTGATGCATCTCCCATAGATCTATTAATGGTCATCGCTCTATAATCGACTGCCTCCTCACTATCGAAAGAACCTTATTGATGGTGGCGACTATCGACTATCGCCGATGTCGATAGAACAACGTAATCCCTCAAACTAGTTGTCAGATGTCATCTGGGAGGAAAGTGGAGGACATAGTCAAGCAATCAAGACCATTAGGTTGACCTGAACAACACCACGGCCGCTAGATGACTAGACAAAAAACAGGCATGTTGTGGCCTCACGAGTGACCCCTGTTTTTTTTTTTACTGCGCCGTTTCCCACTGCTGTGCTGCGACTGGGCCTGCTCCCAAGATATGTTTGTGCCTCTGGCCATTCACAGGTGGAAGAGCCTCTTCACACCTCTTGTATGACATAATGTTTGTTTATAAATGTACGAACACTGTTTGATGAAGATATCTGTATATGATAATTACACACCCTGTATTTTGTCTCCAAATGAACCACTAGAAGCTTTGGGTAAACCCTTGGGATATAAATTGTGCTCCCCCCCAACAATGGGCAGGGATAAAATTGATCTTGTAAGTTTTCCGTTTAAAAAATATCTGTGTATTTTTATTCGAATATAACAAAGCACAACTGGCTTAATTAACCTTCGGATATGGAATTTTGCTACCGAATTTTTTATGTGGCGATGAAAAACAAGTTTTTTTACTGATTACAACTGCAGAAAAACACTTAAGTTAACCCCTGGATGTAAATTGCGCCCCAAAGAATTGAGCAACACAATCTAGCAGCTTTGTATAGTGTTACAATGGCGTGTTTTTTACGCTACAAAGCAAGAGGAGGAATGGAAAAACTTGTAATTACCCTTCGCTTGTGATTATGCTTACCAGGAAAAATTTTCTTTTTTGGCGCTGAAATATAAACGGTTTCTTTTAGTCACCACTGCAGCAGAAACAACGCTTAATTAACCCTGGATGTAAAATGTGATCAAAACAATGAGCAACCTCCAAACTAATAGCTTTGTAACGTGTTACAATGGCGTGTTTTTTTACGCCTACACTAACAAAAGGAGAAAAATTTTGTATTAACCTTCGCTGTGAATTATGCTCAGGAAAAGAATGTTTTTTTTGGCGAGTGAAAAAGACAGTTTGTTTGTGTCACCACAGCAGCAAAACAACGACTTAATCAACCCCTGGATGTAAATTGCGCCAAACAATTTGAGCAACACAAACTACTAGCTTTGTAGCTTGTTTAACAATGGCGTGTTATTTTTACGCTTACCAATGCAAGAGGAAAAAATTGTAACTTACACCTTCGCTTGTAGAATATTGCTTCAGGAAAAAGTTACTTTTTTGCGGTTGAAAAAGATCGGTTTCTTTGATCAACCACAGCAGCTAAAACAACGCTAAATTATCATATGACTGTTTAAATTGCGCAAAGAATTGAGCCAGGCCAAAAATTAAAAAACAAAGGGGGTTGGTATTTGTATTGTAAAAAACGTGTTTCTTTAAATGGGTTTACAACAGGAACAGGCTTGATCCCCCTTGGGATATTCACAGTTGTGATGTGAGCAGATAAGCATAAACATGTATATGCACAGCTGCATCTGGACGCACACTGGAACATTCAGAGATCCAATACCAAAAAAAAATCATAAATAGAACGTTAAGAGAAGCAGGTCTCTGAGACAAGCTGACGACACCCCCCAAAAATCGCTGTATGAAAATCTAGTTCTTCAGTACGAAGAAGCTATTACAAGCAGCAGTGGCAGCACCTTCCCAAATCAATACAGTGCAGAGGCGATGTGGGAGCTGCGCCAGCGTCGGAACCCGGACTTATATAGTGCTCTCTCAACACGTGCCCAAGGTGACGTATCAGATCCCGCCGAGTCTCTGATTGGCTCATCTCTTGCACATGTCTTGCAGGATATGCCCATCTTTCTCCCAGAGTTCTTTAGATGCCCCGAATGGTACAAGGGGCAGTGTCCATGTTGAATGTCTCACAGCCGCGCTTTTTAGTCAATGAAAAAGCAAACTTCGTTCTCATGAAGTACCCAAAGTTCGAACTTCGTCCGAACCGTAGTAGTTTTCTCTCGAAATTCTAAAACGTATTTACACTTAGTTAGAATACACAATTCGCCAATCTCTACCCGTATCACATCATCAATAAAACACTAGTGGGACCCAGTGCCTCTGGCAGCAATGAATGCTCAAGCCATCAACAATGCATTGCTGCAATGGGTTTACAGCTGATGGGGATGTTTGGATCATAAGGCTGTACCACGTTTTTGACCATACTTTTTTCTTTCCATCAGTTACGGATACAGGTTGATCATTGTTTCACATTTGTCCAAAAAAAAGTTCTTCTCCAGGAACTGTTGCTTGCTTTTTCTTAGATGTTTTTCAGAAAGAATTCCCAATCTAGCCTTTTTATTCTTAGGATTTATGAGTGTCTTGCACTCGTGACAGTGATCCCTCTGTATTTAACATCATGCAGTTTCTCTTTATGGTTCTATAGATTTACTGTACCTCCTAGTGAGAGTATTCGAGTACGGACACTGCTGTGTGCTCAAAATGTCAGGGCGCCAAATGCAGCCAAACGGTATTGGTCAACATTTCATTACAGGATGGTCATTAGTGACCCAAATATCTACGCCAAGCAACCAAAGAGTTTATTAAAGACAAGAATAGTGGAATATTTATGACCAGTGGTCTCAAAGTCAGTAACCTGATTCCAAAACCAATTGAGGCATGCATATTCCTTGTTGAAAGACTATACTTAGGACAGAGGAAATGCTACACACACAACAGCACGCTGGAAAAGCGTTGCAGGAAAAGGCCTGGCCCAGATGCATTAAAAAGAAGTAAGGAGGAAACACAGCTCCTGGTGATGTCCATAATTTCAAGACTTCAGGCAGTCATTGCCAACAAAAGATTTTTAACCAAGTATTAGTAATTAACATTGTATTTACAATTATTTAATTTGTCCAATTACTTCCGGTCCCTTTAAAACAGGTTGGCACATGTGAAGAAGCTGAAACTCCTAAACTTTCCTAAAGTCTGGACTTTATGTCCATGATAAAACTATAACTTGAATATATTTCAATAAACAGGTACAAAAAAAAAATAATTTGCGTCAGTGTCCAAATATATATGGACCTAACAACAAATAGATAGGTAGATACATAGATTTGATGTGTAGTGACTATATGAATCCTTGTACTGTAGCATGGGAATGTGGAACATTCACCATTCTCTGGATAAAATTAAAAAAAAAAATTATACCATTTAAGAACTTAATGATCTTTGTCGTCTTCCCATTTTCCTCTTGATTTTACAGTTCCAGTAGAATAAAGCTCCTGGCCTGTCCATACAACTACTGCAACAAACTATCTTCACCATTAAACTCACTGCGTGCATTCTGCGAGCTTTCATTCAGTGCCAGGCTGTAAGGAGCAGAGGCAACATCCAAGTGTCAGAAAAGTTTTAAAAGATTCCACCATTTTCACACTTTCTAATTTCTGAAGCTATTATATGAAGTTTGCACTGTGTGCAATAGACAGAATAGCTGAAAGTACAATTTGTTCTGCTACACAATGAAATAACATTCTCACATATTTTTATAATACCCATGTAAATATAAATTATCGAAAACTCTTTTTTCTGCCAAAAACAACAAATCAGAGCTCAATTTTTATTTATCTAAAGCATTGTTATAAGTTTTGTTACAGGGGACTCTTTATAAGCTTATCACAGTTTCTCTGCTATGGTCTGTCTCTGCTATGGTCTCTGCTATGGTCTGACCCTAATGCATGGGGTGTAGGTTTGCCAATAGTACCACCACAGGAGAAGTGAGACACACATTTCTCTAAGAATACAGTATGTCCCATGTTAGTGGCATTAATAAACAGGAGGATCTTGAGAATGTTGAGAAAAGAGAAATTCGCTTTGGTAGCACCAGCTTTTTCGCATTCTGTAAGAGTCCAGTGGGATCCCTTCTTTTAAATTAATGTACTCTTAAAGGGTATCTGAAAATTAATTTTACAAACTAAGCAACTTTTGTAAAGAGTTTGGGAAAAAATTAAGCTGTGCTGGGAGTACGTTTTATGAGCAATAAGTCTGGTTGCCTCTTAGTTTTGATAAGTGAGACCCAACGGTGGTATCAGGGGCGTATCTAAAGACTTATAGGCCTGGGTGCAAAGCTTCAACTTGGGGGCCCCTACTCCCAGACATAGTCTGTGAACCAATGCTTCTCAACAACAGGTTCCCTACTTGGCGTGGCGGATGTCTGCAGTGTAGCGCGCTTCAGAAAATTATTTCTATTAAAAGGAATTGTCCAATAGAATAAAATTCACAAACAAAACAAGGTATTTAGCCAAAGCATATGTTCCCTCTTTCCCTCTCCCTTTTCACCTCAAAAAAATGCTTTAGTTTGAACAGGAAAAAAATGCAATTGTGCCTTCTGTTTTATGGGTTTAATTTTTGTTGGAGTTAATGTGGAACAGTTTAATTGATGTTATCTGTATTCTGTGGGTGTCAGTACAAGGGCCACATTATCATCACTATGTAGTGACTAATATCATCATAATATTACTGACCAAACCAGTATACCAAAAACAACAAGACACAAAGACCAAATAATACCCCACATACCACTACCATGTTGTGACTAATACCATCATACTGTTCCTAACTAGTGTTGAGCGATTATTATCGACAAAGTTGAAATCGGCACGGTATTTACGTTGATCGGATTTTTTAGATCACGCGATAATTTAGGTTAAAATCTGTGCATAATCTATTAATATCGCGCCATTTTCGGCGCTTCCTGTCATTTTGGCGGCCAGCAAATCAGCTTACAGAATAGAGCAGGGTGAGATGTGTGTGCGACGTCATGACTGGGATGTGTATGGTTGTGATTGGCTGGAAAAATCACATGACCTCGTTTTACATAGAACAGCCCTTCCTGTTCATGATCAGTGTCTGTCAGCGTCTCATAGCAGTAGGACGTGCGCTCTGCCTCTGTCCAAACAGCTCAGCAAACAGCTCAGCGAAATTATTTTATTTTTTCACAGAGACAGCTCTACTTTTAGCTGTGATCCTTAGAAGTTAGTTAGATCAGAGATTTGCAGATTTTAGGTAGTTAGGCAGAGAATTTTAAAGGAGCATCTACCGCTGTAAAGTCATGGGGTGAGCGGGGGGGGGGGGGGCGCGGGCGAACATAGACAAGCTCTATAAAGGATACTGGATATTGTACAGCCAAAACTTTGTTTAGACATTGCATTGCCTTATATTAGGATACAGAACTTTTCTAGTAACTGCAGGTATATTTGTGAGGTGCAAAACTCCACTTTTATTCTCAGTATACATTTCAGATAGGTGTTCTTATTCAATTTTGCCCAGTCCAGCTTTGTTGATATAGCAACCTTGCAGTTAAATTTGAATACAGCAACTTTGTAGTCACCACAGGTTGATAGGTGCCAAAAAATACCTTTTATTATCAGTATACATTTCAGACAGGTGTTTTTTTCACTTTTGGTCAGTCAAGCTTTGTTGATAGATCTACTTTGCAGTTAAATTTGAATCCAGCAACTTTGTAGTCACCACAGGTTGATAGGTGCCAAAAAAATACCTTTTATTATCAGTATACATTTCAGATACGTGTTTTTTTTCACTTTGGCGCAGGCCAGCTGTGTTGATAGAGCCACCTTGCAGTTAAATTTGAATCCAGCAACTTTGTAGTCACCACAGGTGTACTGATAGGTGCCAAAAATACCTTTTAATATCCGTATACATTTCACACAGGTGTTTTTTTTCACTTTTGGTCAGTCAAGCTTTGTTGATAGATCTACTTTGCAGTTAAATTTGAATACAGCAATTTAGTAGTCACCACAGGTGAATTGATAGGTGCCAAAAATACCTTTTATTATCAGTATACATTTCAGATACGTGTTTTTTTCACTTTGGCGCAGGCCAGCTGTGTTGATAGAGCCACCTTGCAGTTAAATTTGAATCCAGCAATTTTGTTTTGATTTGAGGGATTTGAGAATAGCTGTGATTTGCCGTCTTTTAATAAGAGACTTTCCAAAACTCTTCCATACCTTCTCAAATTTTTATATTTCTGAACATGGAGCGAAATTCAGGTGGTAAGCGAGCAAAGAGGGGAGTAGGACATGGAGGTAGAGGTACGAGAGAAGGTGCTCCTTCCAGTGCTGGCGACAACATGCATGCCAGCGGATCGTCAGTTGCAGGACCGTCAGGCCTGTCATTGCTGGGTCAGGGCCCTGTGAATCTCAGTAACGAACAGCGTCGCCAATCTGTTCTTCAGTGGTTAATGCAACCTGCATCCAGCAGTCTTACCTCCTCGTCCTCCCAGTCACGGCCACAAATGTTGTCATCAGCATCATCAGCATTTGTCCAACATGAAGCAGCCCAAATGTCAACTCGTGTACCCACCACTGTGGATAATCCATTTTCTGAAGACCTCTTTGATGACAAAATGCGGTTGGGGTCAGAAGGCATGTTAAAAGATCAAGAGGCCAAAGAGGATGATTTTCTCTGCTCTGACGCCCAGTTACTGATGCCATCAGAGGAGGAGAAGGAAGCCGGTCAATCGGCAAAAATTCCAACGCCTTGCAGTCCCTCTTGTTTGTACCCCGCAGCCCCGGGATGCAGAATGTCAGGACGACGAAGTAACCTGTGTTGAGATGATAAATGACGCTTTGCGGACCCAAGTGGTTTTTCACAGAATTTTCTTGGAGCGTTCATCACTGAAAAGGGGGGAAAGCGAGGGGGTAGTTCATGGGGGTCCCGCCTAAAAAAGGGGAGGGCGGTCGCAGAAGTCCGCTGATATGATTCGGCGCCCGGTCAGCGCAAACCCCGCCCCCTGCTTTTCGGCGTAAAAAAAGGTCCGGGACCTCTCAAGCCGGGGCCTTCTTTGACAAGCCTCTGATTCACCCAGCATGTCTATGCCCCCTTTCCCGTAAACGAATAAGTAGAGGCAAGAATCTTAGGTTTTTAACCACACCAACTGCTGTCACATGAGCGAATAAATGAGTTAAAATGGGGGCAACCTTGGCCAAAAAGGCCAGCCCGGACGCCGGGCCTCCAACCACTGTCCCCCCTCTGTCTCCGCCTCCCCCTCCTCCGCCCCCACCTGTCTGGGGGTAAAGGTTTAAGGGTAATACGCGGTCCGGGACAGGTATAGTCAATGTCATTCACAAAAAAGGGGTGAAAGATCCTTTTCCAGCACTTTTTAATCTTGGGTCGACGGGTTTAATGGTCATACTGGGGTACAGGAGATATATTTAAATGTCCAGTTCAACAAAAAATGGTGTTAAAGACCCCTTTTTCGGCTTTTTTTAAATTGGGGGGGTCGACAGGTTAATGGTCATAATGCGGTCAAAGGATAGTCAATGTCCTTTCAAAAAAAAGGGTATTCAAAGACCCCTTTTCTTGCATTTTTTTAATCTGTGGGTCAAAGGGTTTAATGGTCATACTTTGTACGAACAGGTATGCAAGTCCAGTTAAACTAAAATGGTTTTGAAAGACCCCTTTTTCCCCAGTACTTTTTTAATTTGTGGGTCATACGGTTAAGGGTCATCTGCCGTACAGGCGTTATAGTTAATGTCCGTTCAACTAAAATGGGGGTTGAAAGACTCCTTTTTCGCCTTTTTAATCTGGGGTTGCGGGGTTTGGGGCTCATGCGGGGTTCCGGGAAGGAATTTATACAATGCATTTCAAGTAAAATGGGTTCAAAATACTGCCTTCTGGCATTTTTTTAATTTGTGGGCATGCGGGTTTAAGGGTCATGCTGTGGTGAAGAAGGGATAGTGAATGGTCTGTGTTTTTTTTTCTGTGGCTTTTAAACCTAATTGTCTTGCCCAAGATGTAAGTATCTTTGCTTTTGGGGTTTTAAATTCCAGCTTCCCCATTCGTTTTGGGGTAAGATGAAGGTGTTTTTTCCCCCCATAGATTTAATGGTCATCGGCGATAATCTATTATCGATATGGGGATATCTTATTGAAAATTGCAATTCGTTTCGACCGATGACGTAGCAAGTAATCGCTCATCACTTTTCCCCTAACCAAAACAATATACCAAGACCAATTTTCCCAAAAACATAAATATACAAGGCCCAAAATAACCCCCCCCACACATGACCACATTCACCACCATAATGGTTTGAAAAATACCAATGTACGTTATGAATTAAACCATTACACTAACCCCATTATACCCCCAATAAGACCATTTAGGGAGATGCGTTGTCGAAAAATAATTTACGGGGCAGTTACATTTTTGACTCAAGTAGTCTTTCTTGTCTGATTGATGAGTCGTTCTCTTTCCTTTTTCTTTCTCCCACCCGGTCCAGACTGCATGATGTTTTCCCCGCCATGATCCCTGAGAATTTACCACCAAACTGTTAGACCCAAGTTAAAAGGCCCCCATTAGATTATTAGACCCCCAGTGTCCCCCAGTAGGAAGGAACCATTCATATTAGACCCACCCCAAATTAGACAGGCGGATAAGAAGACCTTCTTTTAGGTAGGTTAACTAAAAATTAGTCAGATAAGTGGGAGACATTCCTATTAAGTAGGAAAAATCCCCCTTCATTAGTCCCCCCTTTAGTGGGGATGTAAGTGATAGAGAGCCCCCTCTAGTAGGTGGGTCGATAGGCCCCTTATGGTAGGTGGGGGAATTTTATAGGGGCCTTTGGTGGGTAGGCAAAAAATGGGGTAATTATGGAAATTATAGGGTTAAGTACGGCAGGTAGGCAGGTAAATAGAGCCAGTTATAGCAAGTAGGGTGATATATAGGGCCAGTTATAGCAGGTAGGGTGGTATATAGGGCCAGTTATAGCAAGTAGTCAGGTATATAGGGCAAGTTATAGCAGTTAGGCAGGTATATAAGGCCAGTCATGAAAGGTTTTCAGGTATATAGGGCTAGTTATGATAGCTAGACAGGTATATAGTGCCAGTTATAGCAGGTAGGGTGGTTTTCGGACCCGATAGGGTTACACGCTTAAAAAAATATTCCCCAAGTTCAGTATGATTTACTTTTCCAAATAGGTTCATATATTCAGGTAAAAAAAATCTTTTTTCTTTTTTTCAACAAAAAAACTAGAACATACAAAGTCTTTAATATGCTTTATTTTCCCTAATCAGGTTTCCATAAATCGAATAGTTTCATTTTCATGTTTATAGTTTGTAAGGGCTAAAAAAGAAAGTGTCCATCATTCAGCCCGTTGTGCTAAGGTTTGATCCAGAGGAAGGCAAAAACCCCCAATGAGTAAAAGCAATTGTCCTCATTTTGGGGAAAAATCCCTTCCTGACTCCAATCGGGAAATCAGAAAAATCCCTGGATCAATGACCCCCTTCTGAATCCTAGTCACTTAACTTTGTTATTTTTTTTAGCTCCAGAAATGACCCAAACCCTTTTTGAAAGGGTTATTAAATTACCTGACAATCCCTGGCAGAGAATTCCTAGTTCACTGCTCTTACAGTAAAGAACCCCCTTTCTTGTTTATGTAAAACTTTCTTTCCCTCAAGAGAAAAGGGTGCCCCCTTTTTTAGATACGTCCTGTGTATAAATAAATTTTGGGAGAATTTAATTGCCTTTGATGTATTTAAACATAGTATTTTTCCCCCCCGAACCTTCTTTTCTCTAAACAAAAAACCCCTATCTTGCCAATCTTTTGTGTACTGTAGCCACCCAGTCCTTTTATTATTTTTGTTGCCGCTTTTGTATGTTCAAGATCTCAATTTCTTTCCTGTGCACTGGTTCCAAAATGTACACAATATTCCTTTGGTGGTCTAACCGTGCTTGATAATGGGAGAAAATTTTCTCATCATGTGCATCATCCCCTTTTTAATGAAACCCCATGCCCTTTTGTTTTGGCTGCTGTGCCTACACGGGCTGCTACAATTAAGTTTACTGTCCCCAGTATTCCCAAGCCTTTCTCCATGCACTTTTACCCAGTGTTTTTCCATTTAAATGTAATCAGTTTGGTTTTCTCTTCCCCAGTGCATAACCTTGCATTTATCAGTGTTAAAAACCTCATTAAATTTTCCCCTCCCCCGGGTTCCAATTATCCAACCCCTTTTTGTAATAACATATTATCCTTTTTGTGTTGATTTACTTTACAGAGCTTAGTAGTCTGAAAAGTTGATATTCTATGTGTATTCCCTGTGTAAATCTTTAAGAAAATTTTAAAAAGAGGTAGGGCCCAATACTGACCCTTGTGGCCCCCCACAGAAACACGCCATCGAGTATGTACCGTTAATTATCCCCTTTGTTTTCTATCAGTGCCCCAGTTTATTTCCCCCAATTGCACACATTTTCCCCCATCCAACATTCTCTTTTATTTACCAACCTTTTTTTTTGGCCCGTACAAATGCTTTAAAAAATCTAGTTAAAGAAACCCCGGGCCTCACCCCGCCCAGTTGCACGACTTCTCATAGAAGCTGATAAAATTGTCGACAGGCCCGCCCTTCATGAACCCATGCTGGAACGGCGTTATACATTTATTTTCAGTGAGATCTCCAGGATAGCATCTCTGAAAAAACCCTTAAAAACATTTTACCTAAAAAAGGGGGTTTAAGCTTAGGGCCTTATTTTCCCTGGTTCATTTTTTTGCCCCCTTTTTGAATATTGGGGCCCCCAACTTTGCTATGCGCCAATCCTTGGGACATACCCCGTTATTAGACGTCATGAAATTAAGAATGGGGCCTATCTATGACACCCTTTAAACTCTCTTAGGACACGTGGGGTATCCCACTGGCCTGGGGATTGTCTATTTTAATTTCCTAAGACGATGCCTTTTCCGGGGGTTAGACAAGAAACTTTAATTTGGAGTTTACCACATCTCTCGTTAAACGGAAGGTCTCCTCCCCGGTAAATACAGTGGGAAAAAAGTGTTTAATACGTTTGTTTTTTTCCCACCCCCTTACTTTTTCCCCCTCAGTATTTTTCAAAGGGCCAACATTTTTGTTTTAATCTTTTTAAATTTATATATTTTAAAAAATTTTTTGGGGGTTAGTTTTTACTTTTATAGAATATGTCTTTCCGTCTCCAGCTTTGCTTCCTTTATTTTTATTTTACACACTTTTTTTTTTTCCCTTAGCTTTTAGTCCTCTTCATCCCCCCTGTTTTAGTAGGTGAAACCCCTTTTTTTTTTGTTTTTTATTGCCCCTTTTTTCATCCCGTTGATCCACATTGGGTTTTTCCCCGTTTCTAATTTTTTTTTTCCAAAAGGGATGTACCTCTCACAGTGGGAGCCTAGGATGTTTTTTTAAAAAAAACCCTTTATTATTATTTCCCCCTATTTAAAACATTGTCCCCGTCAATACGGTTTAGGGCCTCCCTAAGCAAATAAAATTACCCTTCCCAAAATTTAGTGTTTTTGGGCCCTTTACAAAAAAAACCCATTGAAGGATAAACGGGGAAAAAATTTTTTTAATTATGGTACTATTCCTAAGTGCCCCTCAAACCCGAAACCCTTTTTTACTCGTCAGGTTATTAGTTAATTTAGGGTTTGAAGGGCCTTTCCCCTAACGGGTTTCCCGCCCATTTGGAAGGTAATTATCATTTGTTATACAAAAACCTGTTTCCTTTATGGAGTACAACTTTAGATTCCCCAAATTTATGTCTGGAAGTTAAAGTCGCCCATAATAATAACCTCATTCTGATTAGCCCCTCATCTATTTGCCCCGAGGAGTACATCTTCCCCGGGGTTTTGTTATATTTGGGGGGCCCTTTGAGATCCCTATTAGTATTTTATTGTTATTGTTCCCCCCTGTTATTTACCCCAAAGGGTTCCACATGTTATTACCCGTACCTTTCTTCCCGCAGTGTTTGGGTTCAACAGGGTTTTACATGAGACAGACACCTCCCCCTTTTCCGGGCTTTCACCTTTCTAAATAACTGTAACCCTGCAAGTTAACCCCCCAGTCGTAGCTCTCGTCCAGCCTGTCTCTTTTTCCCCCTATGTCATATTTTCCAGCTATTAATACTTATTTATTAATTTTTTTGGGCAGACTCCTGGCATTGGTCAGCATGCAATTTATAGAATTTTCATTTTTTTCCTTTTTCCCCGTCTTTTTATCTATTGCACACCCCCTCCCCCACTCCACCCCCCCCTTTTTATTCCTAATTCCCACTCTCTATCTTCATATCTTGCATGTTATGTGTAGTTACCCCCCCCCCCACTCCCCAGTTTAAATATTCCCCAACTTCCTGGGCCTTTGTCCCCCAAAAAACAGCGCCCCTCCCCTTTAGGTGCACCCCTCCCCTAGCTTTTATCTGTAGCCAAGACAGAAGTCACCCGTTCTCCCAAAAACCAAATTCTTTTCCTACACCTTTTTGAGCCCCTTTTTCCTTTTTAATCTCCTGCTGCCCTCTGGGTGGGTGTGGAACAGGTAATTTTTTGAAAAAAATTTTCCTTGGAGGTCCTTTCCCTGACTTTTGGCCTAAGTCCCTGAAATCTTTTTTAAGAACTCCACCTACCTTTAAAATTTTTCATTGGTGCCAATGTGGACCATGAAGTGGATTCTCACCAGCCCCCCCCCGCAAAGTCAAACCCCATCCGCGTATGTCGAACCCCGGGGCCCCCGGGAAACAACACCCCTTTCAATCCCGTCTTTGTGGCGATTGCCCTGTCTGTGCCCCTAATAATTGAGTCCCAACTACTAGCACTGTCTAGCCCGACCTCACTCCTATTCCCCCCTCTTACTGGGGCAGAAGGGGTATGTCTTTTCGCAGCAATGCTATTTTTGAACGACATCCCCCCCATCCCATCTTGCAAATTGTTGGGGTGACCCGTTTAGGACTAGCCTCCTGACACTCTTCCCTCTACCTTCTTTCTTTCTGTTACCCCTCTAGTGCCTTTTGGGTTCCCGCACCCCCCATGTACCCCCTCCCCAGTATTACATGCGAGTGATTTCTAGTGGCAGCCCGGTCCTTCCAAGTTTGGGAATGGATCTCAGTGTCGCCCCTTGCTCTTTGATCCCCGGGTCCGGCTTTTAAAGTGCAGGCAAAAAATTTTTTTCGCAGTTGCCCCCTCAAACTTTTGCTCAGGATGGGGATACATTTAAGGTTTTGCACTGGACAGCATTTTAAAATGGAACTCATGGGGATGTTACCCAAAAAGATGTTGACTAAAATTTTTAATAATAAGTAATCAATACTTCCCCTCTAAACTTCCAAATCTAAAGTCTTCAACAATCTCCCCACTTAAAAAAAAAAAAAACCTTTAAAAAAAACATCGCAAGACTCGTTTACTGCTCAAAATGCTCAGCTTTAACCTTACCCACCCCGCGTTTGGCTGTCGCAAACTCCCTTTAGAAGCAAAGGGGATAGTAAGTAAAATCTTACTTTTTAAAAGGTTATGTTTGTCCGGTAAGAAGCACAAGTGCATGTAGAATATTTGTGAAGCAGTGTAACCCATATGCAGGTTAGATATGGAGTGAGGAACTCCATTCCACTACCACTAATGTGCTTTAAGAAATAGTGTGCATTTGGTTGTATTTGCTGGAGGGTGGTATATCGGGCCAGTTATGATAGGCATTTCCCCCCATTAAAAAAAATTAAATAAAAAAATACTCACATTGGCTCTTCAGGCTGTTCCCCCACCGAACACCTGTCTTCCGGAGAATTGCACAAATTGTCCCAAAATTGACCTCCCTACTTTAAGATACTATTTTACCTCCCTCAACAATTTTTAAGCATCTCTAGAAAACAGAACATATTTAAGAAGAGTCATATTTTTAAAACTTTATTATTTTCAATTAGTTTAAAAAAAGATGGAAAAAAATGTTAACACATCTTGTTACAATATTTTTTTTTTTATATAATGTATGCCATTCTGAAAGATTTGGCACAATCCTTGCTTGTTGAGTCACATGATATCTCACTTTATGACACTATTAATATATTATTATGGTTCCCGGTTTATCGGCCGCTTTTCGTTGGCAGTCTAAATTTTTCCATCAGTGATGCCCCCCATGTCTATCTTAGCATGGGGAAAGGTCCCGTTCAAAAAGTGGATACAAAAATCATGGGGGGCTCAAAGACCTTTTGGTATCAGCCAATAAAAGCTGAAGCCACCTTATAACACTAAGACTTCTAAATTTTGTGCGGTTTGTAGAATAATGTTTACCCCGTCCTTATTGTTACCTTGTCAACCTGAGCATATTTTGAGACCAAATATCTGCTTCTAGTAAACTACTGTTCAGCAACTTGGTTGTCCCGTGAAGTTTTATAGCACATGTGTTCTAGTCATTTGTTTGGGTAGAGATCTGTAGCTATGAGTCTCGAACTCTGTTATTTTATTTTTTACCAGACCCTTTCTCAAAAATTCAGCAAAAAATGACGATTTACAAAGGATAATATTAAACAAGGAAGTGCATCACACATCATTAAATCTAGGAGCAGATGAAGCACACGCCATGTTGTCACATGGTGACGTACCATTTTACTATACAAAATCACTGCAAGTTACTAAAAAATTAGGAGGCATCAAAATCACAGGGTTATTCCATAGGTGACAACACTGTGTAACAAGTGAAACCTCTTAATTCTAGCCCGAAAAATCCAGAGTTGTCACACTTCTTTCTTTGTATTAACTGAATGGTTTCTTTAACAAGCTTTGCGCAACAGGCACTTTCTCAGTGACATATTTATAACAGTCTATTCAGGGCCTATAACCCCCAAACCCGCATCCATTTTTGACAGGCAGGTGGAAGGGGTCTCTCTCTCTTGTCCCCTCAATTCTTCCTGTGCTTATAAAAATTGCTCACATCTAACCCAATTCTCTGCAGTATTTTTTACCGGGCCCTTTGTATTTTTTTTCTTTTAACAAGTTTGCTCTCTGATGCATCCAACTGCCACTCACTGACTTTCTATTCCTCCCTCAGTACTGCTTGCTCTGTCAGTGTACCTGCACCCTCTACTGACTAGAAGGTGAACTTCAGCTTCCCGGTCTAAATTGAAACCAAAAATGACGTTTTTAGGTAGTTAAGAACTTTTTGGAAGGAAGGGTCAACCTGCTAGTCTAAATATTTCTGTACTTTTCCCTTAACCCCACAAAGTGTAGACTTTACCGGTCAGATACCCAGGTCACAGTTCCAAGGATAGTCTCCAGGAAACAGTCAGAACAGCTGACATAGCTGAATGTAGTCAAGTAACATCTCTGCAACAGACTAGTGTAGTATGACTTTGGACCTGATATATTTCTGCCTGTTGCTTTTTAATAGTTAGATTGCTACCGCACACTTTTGGGGGGGTTAGGGGGGCTCAATAAGGCAATGCTTGAGTGGTGATCCCTGCCAAAATTGTTTAATCCAAAATCATGTTCTTTTATAACATAGTTTACATAGGCAAGGTGGCTCTCCATAATGCCATGATGAAGTAAATTATCATACAAATAGTATTTTATGTTCCCTCCATGATCACCCGGGGGACGCATGCTATTGGTAATGGTAATTTGCTTTATAATGGCATCACAGAAAGTTGCCTTACTTAAAGGGGATGTATTCTTCCCTTTGTTCGGTGATTCACACTGCTCTCAGCTTCTCAACTCTGGAGATGCAGGGGCGTTTCTTCCCCTCCCAGCTGGGTGACATCATCCCCCCTTCACTGTGCATGCTGGCTCCCGAGACTCGCCCCCTCCCTCTCTGCCTGAATCCACATGTCACTGTGTCCCTCCCTGCAGTCTTATTTTGTAAGAGCTGTATACATACCACAGGCTGCATTCAATCTAGACTGAGCAACTGATCTCTTCTCCTGTCACAGCTGGAGATGTGTTACAGCTTTCTACAGATCACCCTTCTATTCAGGAGAGTTAGGCACCGGGACAAAACTGTTATGTTTTCTCATTGTAGAATCTGTTGCAGTCTGTTTCTGCTGGGTGTGGAGAGAGAAAGTGCTACGGCCCCTAACTCTGAGTCAGGCAGGGATCGACACAAATTGTGCTATTTCCTGATTGTGCAAGCCCTTCAGTGTAATTCTGTTATAAAGTGAAAATGTGACGGTCCCTTACTCTGAGTGACAGACACAGCTCCGTGAATCAGGGAGCTGTACAGAATGTAAATGAGCTCTCAGCTAGTGAAATGCAAGGAGAAGGGATTCGGAGGGATTCGACCAGCACTGGATATCAGTGTAAACAAAAACACAAGATAAGGAATACTGTGAATACAAGACAGCATTGCTAATGACATCCAATTGCAAAGTTGCTTGTTTTCACTGTCCCCTTATTCTGAAGACCATTTAATGAAATGATAAAACCCCTTCAAGTAACTTATCTTTGCTTATCATAAAAAAAATTCATGCTCTTGTATCAAGGAGAGGTCTGCCATGGATTTACTATACAAGCTACATATGGGAACATTGGCCCTCATTTCCTATCGTTGTCTAAAAGTTAGACAATGTAAAATTAGACAGGCAGTCTAACACTGCACTAGATTTATCAAAGTGGCTCATGCTGTTCAATAAATTGGTGCAGCTTTATAATTGTCTTACTTTTAGACCAGTTTCTTTTGACTTAATTTCTACATCAGAATTTTGGTGCAATTTTGGTGATTTGGGTGCAGAATGCCTCACTTTCCCCTCAAGGTCACTCAGACTCGGCAGTGTGCAGAAGCTTTTTTAAACTCATAATAAATGTGTCTGGGTCATGCTGCGCCAAAATTTTGCCACTTTTTCATGCATTTTTAGACACTTTTCTGGTGAAAACACGAGTGCCATTGTTCTTCTACTGTGCATACAGTTCCTGACAGAAGTTCTGTCGCTTATCCATGTTGTGGAAACCAAAGCTTATAACCTGACTTAAAATTCATCCTTTGGTTTTAGGAATGACTCATATGCAGGCTGAAACCCTCCCAAATGAGTTTTTTTTTAAACGAAAATAAATTTGCTTCACTGCTGAAATATTGATCATGTAAGAAACACAGAAAAGTCAGATTTTGGCAAGACAAACGTTTTGTGGCCTTGTCATATAATGCACCCAATTCTAGTTTACAGCCTCACCTGGGCTCACTAACTGATCAGTTAATTAGTGGGTGTGTATAAAAAGTACTCCAGCACCCCAGACCTGCACTTGAACTGCAACTTGACATCTGACAACATGTTAAAAATCCACCCTGCAACCAAAGCCTTAATTATCAAGAGGCTGAAGACCAGATCCACTGCAGAGTTGGCTGGCACTTTTAATGTGTCTCTGCGTCAAGTACAAAGAATTAAAAAAAAGATTTGAAGAGATGTTTTTGACAAGCCCAGGTCCCGCTGACCCCGCAAGACAACTGCTCAGGTAGAAAGTTTGTTGGTTATAAAATCAAAAGGCAGCCCCTCTTCCACTTCAGCACAGCTCCAACAGGCC
>JAODAL010013441.1:0-91307 GCA_025379985.1 Phyllomedusa bahiana | reverse complement strand
CCCATGGTAAGGTAGTAATTTGAAAATATTATTTTGGAGGTCCTTGCCTTCAGATTATGGCCTAAATCCCTGAAATCGTTTTTAAGTACACTCCCCCTACCTCTAACTCTTTCAGTGGTGCCAATGTGGACATGACAGCTGGATTCTCACATCTGTCCCCACCCAGCAATCTGTCAACCCGCAATATGTCAAACTCGGGCCCCAGGTAAACAACATACAGTCTGACGATCCCGGTCTTTGTGGCAGATTGCTCTGTCTGTATAAAAGTAAAATCCTTCTGCGCTCCCCCTCTGGGTAACTCGCTCCAGGAGCTGGCTTACACTGCCTACACCGGGATGTGGTTCCAGGGATTTCCTAGACTGAAAGCCTACAGGCTCTTGGCTTCAAGGCGCGGCGGCTCCGGGCCTGCACACAGACGTACCCCCTAGAACCGCCATAGGGTAGGTGGCTGCCACAAATGGCCCCCTGTGCTTGTGGGGTCCCTAGACAACCGTCTATCCTGCACAATGGAAAGATGGCCCTGGGCTGAACTGGATGGACATCTGTCTTTTTTTCGACCTTACAAAATTTGTAACGAACTTGAAGGATCACTGCATTTTTTTGATCCTGCCTCCCAAAAAACATATTTAAAGGAGATCAAAAAGTCATGTCCCTCTTAAAATGGTACCAATGAAAATGTCAACTCATCCCACAAAAAAACAAGAAAAATAAAAAAAGTTATGGCTCTAAGTGTATGGCAATGCAAAACAGTGTTTTTGTAAATAAAAATTGTTTTTATTGTGTAAAATCAGTAAACATAAAAATATATGAATTGGGTATTACTGTAATTGTATCAGCTTGCTGAGTAAAGTTCACATGTCATGGATACACCCACAGTGACCACTGTAAAAAAATTAAAACACTACTAGGATTGCTGTATTTTGTTTCATCCTGCATTCCAAAATCATTGATAAAAAGCAATTAATGCATTATATGAACCCCAAAATTGTACCAATGAAACAGTCATCTCATCCAGCAAAAAAAAGCCCTTAATCAGCTCCATCTGCAGAAAAATAAAAAAGTTATTGCCGTCAGGCTATAATGACATACAAATGCAATTTTTCACAATTGCATTTCTTTTGTGTAGAAATATAAAAACCTGTATGAAGTTTATATTGTTTTAATTGTACTGACCCACATAGTAAAATAATCATGTCATTTATACTGCATGGTGAATGCTATAAAAATGAAATCCAAAAAACAATGGCGGAACTGTGGAACACCTGTGGGCCCAAATTGCAGAATTTCCCTGAGGGGTATTGAATCCAAAATCGGGTGACTTTTGGAAGGTTTCCCCTTGGTCTAGTACTTTGGGGGCCTTGCAAATGTGACATGACATCCACTAAAATATGTGTTACAAACGCAAAATAGCACTTCCTCTCTTGTACCACCCCGCTGCGCACCCAAACTACAGTTTTCACTCACACATTGGGTATTTGCAAACCTGGAAGAGATTGCATAACACATTTTGGTATGCTTTTTTTCCCCAGGATTCTCTGTGAAAATGAAACATTTTCAGCTCAATTTATAGATTATTGAAAAAAATGAATTGTCCATTTTAACAGCCTAATGCTAAAATATTAACCCAGTGGGGTTAATATAATCACTACATCCCTGCATATACTCATTAAAGGGTGTAGTTTCCCAAATAAGGGAGATAAAGGGGGATTAACGAAAAAAAGTTTAAAAATTGGATTTTTTAAAAATTTTTTTTTTTTTGTAAAAATTTTTTAAAATTTTTTTTTGAAATTAAAAAAAAAATTTTTTTTTTTTTGCCCCAAAGTAAAAAAAAAAAGTTTTTTTGGGTTTTTTTAAAAGGGTTTTTAAATTTGGGTTTGAAACCAATTTTGGTAAATTTTTTTTAAAAAAGGGGTTTTTTTTTTAAATTCGTGGGGGGGGTTTGGGGAAAAAAATAATTTGGTCAAACCAAATTTTTTTTTTTCCCATTTTGGTTTTTTTGGGGTTTTTTTGGGGGTTTTTTGGGGGGTATAAACAAAATTATTTTTAAAAAAAGTAAAAATAGAAAAAAAGGGGGGGAAATATAAATTTTTATATAACTTTTGGGGGGGGGTAATAAGGGGTTTTTTTGGGGGGTTAAATCCCCCCCCAAAAATTTTAAAAAATTTTATTAAAATTTAAAATTTTAAAAAACCAAAATTTCTGGTTTTAAAATTTAGTAAAAAATTTTTTTTTTAAAAATTTTTTTTTTGGGGAAATTTTTTTTTTTTGGGCTATTATTATTTTATATTAATTTTATATGATCAATTTTTTAATTAAAAATTTTTAAAAATTACATTGAAAATTAAAAAATTAAAATAAACACTTTTTATTATTTTGGTTGTTTAAATTGAAAATATTGGCCATTTTTGCCCCTTAAAGCAAATCTAGCTTCACTTTGACTCCTCAGGCTCAGGCAAACCATTTGAAATAGGTCTGCCTGTCGGAGCATTTAATGCACCTAGTTTTTGCCGCCCACGTTCATATATGTTTTCTAATCTTAAATGTGATGCGAACACCTCCATAACGTCCCCAGAAAAACCCGTCATGTTAGGCGTATTTGAAAGTTTTTGAGTCTTACGAACAATGCACCTAACACAAACATTAGGGCATTAGACATGTAGACGTCCTCAGTTAGGTTGATTGTTCCCGGGAAAAAGGGTGAAAAACTCTTTCATACATGTGCCTTATGTGGTCAAGAGATCACATGGATACATAAAACCATTAAAAGTCATCTCACGTAAAATTACACATAAGAATTTGAAAAATGGGGCTCTGTTATAGAGGTCAAAATTGGCTTTTGGCATTTAAGGCCCTAATGTTCCTACACAAATCTCAAGTTTTGGGAATTTTTTTTTGTCTGTAGGCAACTCAACCTCATAGAAATTATGATGGAATATCTGAAATGTACATTTAAAAAAGTACTATGCATATTGTATGACTAAAAAATCAATCAAAATATATGAGCACTAAGTATATTGTATAGCTCTTTGGGAAGAACCCTTAGGTATTGCTCACCTATTTAAACAACCAATGATTAAATATCTCTCTCATCTAGGCTTGCAACTGTAGAACAATAGTAGTTTTAAACTAAAAAAAAAAAAATTAAAAGCATTTAAAAACTATTTTGTACTGGTATTATTATCAATAGGAATTTTAAGTAATTGGTATGCATTATAATGATGATGGTAATGGTAAAATGCATTACTAGCATTTTACCATTACTAACATAATTTGTATGTGCATATATAGTTGAAACCAGAAGTTTACATATGCTATATAAAAAGACACCTATGCATGTTTTTCTCGATATCTGACATGAAATCAGAATAAACCTTACCCGTTTTAGGTTAGCTAGGATTACCAAAATTATTTATATTTGCCAAAAGCCAGAATATGAAAGATAGAGTATTTTTTAAGGCATTTTTATTACTTTCTGCAAAGTCAAAAGTTTAAATACACTAGGATTACTATGCTTTTAACCCCTTCCTGACCCGAGACGTATTCATACGTCCAGGTCGTTTGGGGATGCATGCATCCTGGAGTTCGCATGATCACTGCGGTATGTCAGCTGTATGTTACAGCTGACATCCCGCAGCATCGGCCCTGACCGGAGATCACTCCGGGGTGGGGCCGATTAACCCCTTAATTATCGCGAGCGATAGGTCGCAATAACTAAGGGAGACACAGGAGGAGCAATCTCCTCCTGCGTCTCTGTCAGCAACACAGCCGCATGATCATGCAGCTGCTGTCACTTAACAAGTATAGAATGCCTTCCGGGCTATCTGTGACGTCACCATGCCCGGCCGTGCCCTATGGGCAAAGCCAGCCATTGTGACTGGCAGTTGCCATAGAGACCAATACACAGCAATAAGCTGTGTATTGATTTCTAATATAAAAATGATTTTCCCTATGGGGAAAAGTGAAAAAAAAGATAAAATAGTAAAAAAAAGTGAAAAAGTGAAAAAAAGTGAAAAAGAGTAAAACACAAACACGAAAAATAAAATAAAAGCCCATACACCGTCCTTTTCCCCTTTACAAACACCAATCGCCCCGAAAAAGATGAAAAATAAATAAAGTGCCCATGTTTGGTATCGCTGCTTGCGTCACGTAATTGCGATATGTCACAGAATTGCGATTTTTGTTCATCTCGCAGCATATACAATGGAGTAAAAAGCGATCAAAAGCTCATATAAACACCAAAGTGGTGCCAATTAAAACGTCGGTCCATCCCACAAAAAAAAAAGCCCTTACACAGCTCTGTATTTGGAAAAATAATAAAGTTATGGCTTCAGAGATGATGCAATATTGTTTTTAAAAAAATAAAAACACTTTTTTTTTATAGCACTTCAACATTAAGGGCGACATGTATGAACGGGCTTTACGGCTGTTTTTAGGAGTAAACTGCGCCTCCCGGCCCGAATCCCCCTGTCGGACGCAGGGATGCAGTGCTAGGCGCAGCATTTGCCACTTTCAGCTGCGCCCCACATGAAGGGTCGGGCAAGGGGCGCGGTGTGGGCGTGGTGTAGGCGTTCCAGGGCGGGACGCGGCGCGCTCGAAAACTCCGAGGCATGTAAAATGGCGGCTCACCAAAGCGCGGCGCAATGCAGCGCTCTGCAGCTCCCCAAGTCAGACCTAGTTTTTTTGGTCAAAATGCTCCGGCGGGGCGAAGTGAAGAAGAACGGAAAAATGCGAGGAAGATTTCAGAAGAATCAAAACAGAAATCTCGGTTTCTCCGCTCCCTGGGAGCATTGGAGTATGATTCCAAAAAAATCGCCCTTTTATAAGGCGGAAAACATTCTCAGAAAAGAGCTCACCCTCCAAAAAAAAAAAATAATAAAAAAAAATCACTTTCCAAAAATCTAGAAGGGCAATATCAAGAATTAGGATATTGGAAATTGCCGGGAAATACAGTAATTAAATTCTGAAAGCTATTCTCATTGGTCGGCAAAACCGCAATCAGAATAGGAGCGACAGTGAAACCCTTAAAAACCCATGGAGAGAGCTATTGACCAATCAGAATCAAAGGCGGACAGTTCAAATACAGTAAAAATAAGAGCTGATTGGCTGAGCTAGCGGGGGCTTGGCTATCTCGGCCAATCAGAATAGGAGCGACAGGGACCCATTATAGCCTATGGAGAAGTTTGAACCAATCAAAATCAAAGGCGGGACAGTTCAAAATACAGTAAAAATACAGAAAAGAGCTGATTGGTTGAACTAGCAGGGGCTTGGCTATCTCGGCCAATCAGAGCGCGAGCTACTTCTCCCATTGTAGTCTATGGAGAGATCGGCGCAATGCAATCTCGGCGCTCAGTGCCGTGCGGCATGGAGTATGAATAAAAAACTAATTTTTATTAAGTGTAAATTATATCAGATAAAGCACTGAAACCTTCTCTAAAAATAAATCAGTTAAATCCCGAACAACGCGTTTGTTGCCGAGACCGGCGCTACATAAGGAATAGCAATAGAGAGAATTGCCGGGAAATACAGTAATTTAAATTGTTTAAGCTCTTCTCATTGGTCGCCATAAACCAGCCAATCAGAATAGGAGCGACAGTGGCCCATCCTAACCTATGGAGGAGAATTGACCAATCAGAATAGGAGCGACCGGGACCCATTCTAACCTATGGAGAAAAATTGACCAATCATATTCAAAGGCGGGACAGTTTAAAATACAGTAAAAAGGCAGAAAAGAGCTGATTGGTTGAAGCGGCGGAGGCTCGTCCAGCTTAGCCAATCAGAGGGCAAGCTACTTTCTCATAGCGTTCTATGGGAAAAGAAATGCAGAGCGAGCTCTGTTTGTGATTGGCTAAGTTAAAAGAGGCGCGGTTATTTGGACCAATGGGAGAGCGAGCGACGCTCCTATGTGTTTTCTAATGCAATCTGAAATAAAAATGTACATGGCCGAAATCAAATGATTAGACTACAGAAGTTGTCCTGATGTAGCGCCGTTCTAGATTTTTGGAAAGTGATTTTTTTAATGTATTTTTTATTTTTGAGGTTTCAGCTCTTTTTCAGATAATGTTTTCCGCCTTTATAAAGGCGATTTTTTTATTCATACTCCGCACCGACATCTTTAATGATTTCTCGCTGTTCTCCAGCCTGTCTCGCATAGGAATACATGTGAGGCGCAGTCCCGCACAGCGCCCATGTCCACGCACTGCGCCCATGTCCAAGCACTGAGCCCCACACACTAGCGAGGCGCAGGGAACTTTTCCCCGCATGTATGAGTGCACTACCTCGGGCGGCGAATCATAGGCGCAGCGCCGCACTGCGCCTAAGTCCCGCACTGCGCTTCAAACACTGGCGATGCGCGGCGGACTTTACATGGGATGTATGAGCGCGCCCCGGCCCCGACATAAATCAGGCGCAGATTTCGCCGGAAAACCGGCAGAAAGGTGCGCCCCAACGTGGCGAGATTCATACATGTCGCCCTAAAACTATATAACTATAGAAATTGAGTATCACAATAATTGTATCGACCCACAGAACAAAACTAACTTGCCACGGATACTGCACGGTAAGTGCTGTTAAAAATCAAAAACACTACAAGGATTGCAGTATTTTCTTCACCCTGCCTTCCAAAATATTTATTTAAAAGCGATCAAAAAGAACTGTCCCCCCAAAAATGATACCAATAAAAACATCAAATCCTCCCACAAAACAAGCCCTTACTCATCTCCGCACGCAGAAAAATAAAAAAGTTATGACTTTCAGGCTGTATCGATGCAAAAACGTGTTTTCTTGTTTGAATAAAAGTGTTTTTATTGTGTAAAAGCAGCAAAACATAAAAAACATTACAAATCGCTGTAATCGTATCGACCTTCTGAGTAAAGCTAGCAGGTCATTTATACCGCATGGTGATGGCTGTTAAAAAATAAAAATAAAAAACTAGCAGGATTGCTGTATTTTTTTCAAAATACTTCACAAAAACCTTAATAAAAAGTGATCAAAGAGTCATATGAACCAATAAAAACATCAACTCATCCCGCAAAAAACTGACCCTCATAGTAAAGTTATGATGTCATTTATACCATTGTCGAAGGCTGTAAAATTGAAGCTCAAAAAAGAATGTCGGAACTGTGTTTTTCCTCCCCATTTTCATGGCCCAATGCTAAAAAAATATGCAACGCCCAAAATGCATAATACACCCCTAGGTGAGATCCATGAGGGGTATTGAATCTAAAATGGGGCAACTTCTGGAATGTTTCACCTATTCTGGTACCTTGGGGTCTTTGTTAATGGGACCTGGCACCTACCAAAATCTGCATTCCAAAAGCCAAATAGCGCTCCCTCCCTTGTACGTACTGCCATGTGCCCAAATAGCAATTTACACCCACATATATGGTATTGCCGAACTTGGAAGAAATTGTGTAACAAAATTCGGCTTTGTTTTCATGATTCCTTGTAAAAATGAAAAATTTTAAGCTAAAATTGCAGATTGTTGGAAAAAAATAAATGTTTAATTTTCATAGCCTAATGTTAACATTTTTTTTTTAAACACCAGTGGGGTCGATATACTCACTACACCCCGGGATATATTCCTTAGGGCAGCGGTCCCCAACCTTTTTTTCTCCCAGGGACCGTTTTATGCACTAAAATTTTTTCCCAAACGGCCCATGGGGGGGGGTTTTCGGGGTTATTGGGGGGGGTTATTGGGGGGGGTTTTTGGGGGTTTAGGGGGGGCGGGGTTATGGAGGTTTGGATTTTAGAATCCCCAACACAAAAAAAAAAAAAAATAAAGGTTACTGTGTCATTTGGGGGTATCGTAGGGGGTTAAACCAGTTTTTTATAACGGGAAAGACTGTTTGTCACTCGTGGGCCCACTATTATTTTAAATTAATCCCTGACCCACAAGCTGTTTAACAGCCCTGCAGTAATATTGATCAGTTTCTGGGGGTAAAGAAATTATACATGTATATAAATAACAAAATTTTAATCAGTTTCTTCTTATAGAGAATAGGGCCCCCTGAAATAATAAATATACCCCCCCAGAAAGTGATAGGAAAAATAGCGCCCCCAGTAGTGTTTTAATGAAACATAGCTGCCCCCATTATTTGATAGTGAAAAAATAGCTGCCCCCAGAAATTGAAAGTGAAACATAGCTCCCCCAGTAGGGGGATAATGAAACATAGTGCCCCCATAGTGAAAATGAAACATAGCGGCCCCCATAGTGTTTAATGAAAACAAAAGTCCCCCCAAAATTGAAAATGAAAATAGCTTCCCCCCAGTATTTGAAAGTGAAACATAGCTCCCCCCATTTAGTTAAATGAAAAAAAACAGCCCCCAGTAGTGAAAAAAAAACCCTAGCTCCCCCCTTATGAAATTTATTAGATAGCTCCCCCCCTAGTAAGTGAAAATAGCTGCCCCAGTAGTGAAAATGAAACATAGCTGCCCCCATTTTTGGAAAAGGGGAAACATAGCTGCCCCCCAGTAAAAATAGTGGAAACTAGTTTCCCCCCGGGAAGGGGAAATGAAAAAAAACCCCCAGTAGTGATAGTGATAGATACTGCCCCATTAGTGATAGTGATAAAAAAAGCTCCCCCAAATTTTATAGGATCCATACATTTTCCCCAATATTAATATTGATACATACCCCCCCAGTGGGAAAAATAGTGTTTGGGGAAAAGAAAAAGCTCCCCCAACAGTATTAAAAATGTTTTTAGAATAGTCTTTCCCCCCCAGAAAGTGAAAATGATACAAAAAGCTGCCCCTTAGTGATATTGATAAAAATAGCTCCCCCCAAAAATATAGTGAACATAGCTGCCCCAGTGGGGTTTGAAACAAAACTGCCCCGTAGTGTTTAGTGATCCCCCCATGGGTTGGCCCCCCCCATTATTAAAAATGAACAAAACTCCCCCGTAGTGATAAGAAAAAAGGGGTCCCCAGAGGGAAATTTGAAAATAGCTGCCCCAGTGGGGGAAAAAGGGAAACATAGCTGCCCCCGGTAGTGATAGTGATGCATAGCTGCCCCCATTTTTCTAGTGATTAATAAAAAACATAGCTCCCCCCAATAAGGGATAATAAAATGCCCCCCCAGTAGGATAATTTTGAAAACAAAATGTTTCCCCCCAGAAAGGGATAATAAACATAGCTCCCCCCAGTAGGAAAATTAAACCATAGCGGGCCCTGTGGGATAATGTCCTAGCGGGCCCCCATTAGGGGATAGTAAATACATAGCTGCCCCGAGTGAAAATAATACATACTGCCCCGTAGTGAAAATAAACAAAAAGCCCCCCAAAGAAAAGGAAAATGAAACATAGCTCCCCCCAAGTAAAAAAAAGAAAAAAAATAGCTCCCCCCAAAAGGGATAATGAAACATACCCTGCCCCAGTAGTAAAATAGTAAAACAATTCCCCCAGTAGTGATAATGAAACATAGCTCCCCCCATATGATAATGAAACATAGTTTCCCCCATTTAGTGAAAAAGAAAAAATACTGCCCCCATTAGGGATAATAAACATAGCTGCCCCATAGGGTAATAAACATAGCTCCCCTCAGTGGAAATAAACAAGCTGCCCCGGGGGGGAAAAGGGATCTACCTGGCCCCCGTAGTATTAGTGATCATAGGGCTCCCCCATAGTAAAAATGAAACATGTTTCCCCCAAAAAGGTAGTGAAACATAGCGCCCCTTAGTGAAAATGATACATGGGCCGCCCCCAGTAGTGATTTTTAAACTAGCTGCCCCGAAAGAAAATGAAACATAAGCTTGCCCCCAAAAATGATAAGAAACTTTAGTTTGCCCGGGTGGGTGAAATGAACTAGCTCCCCCCGGGGGTAATAAAACCCAAGTGCCCCCTTTTAGGAATTGAACATAGCTGCCCCCCGGGAATATACATAGCTCCCCCCATGGGTGAAATGAAAACTACGCCCCGAAATGTTATAATTTAAAATACCCTCCCCAAAGGGGAAAAAGGGGAAACAAGCTCCCCCAAAAGTAGTAAAAAAACATACGGGCCCCGTAGTATAATGAAACATAGCCCCCCCAGTAGTGAAAATGAAAAAATAGCTGCCCGAGTGAAAATTGAAAATACTGCCCCCAGTAGTGTTAATGATACATAGCTCCCCAGTAGTGAAAATAAATAATAGCTGCCCCAAAAATTTAAAAAACATAGCGGGCCCCTGAAGTGAAAATGATACATAGCTCCCCCCCAAGTATGATAATTGATGGAAGAAATCTGGCCCCATAGTGAAAATGAACTTAGCTGCCCCCAGAAAATGAACTCCTTCCCCCCCGTATGAAACAAAACTGCCCCCAGTATTTGATAGAAAACTTCCCTCAGTAGTAATGGGCCTAGCTGCCCCCAGTATTGAATTTCTGCCCCCAGAAGTGAACTAGCTCCCCCTTAGTAAATAGCTTTCCCCCAGTATGAAAGCTAGCTTCCCCCCCAGTATGAAAGCTAGCTGCCCCCCAGTAGGATAGCTACCGGGCCCCCCAGTAGGGGAAAAGGTACGGGCCCCCAGTAGGGGATAGCTAGCTGGCCCCCCCAGAAGTGTAGCTTTCCCCCATAGGGGAATACCCTAGCGGGCCCCCCAGTAGGGGATACCCAGCGGGCCCCCATTATTTAAAATTAGCGGGCCCCCCAGAAATGAAAAGTTTCCCCCAGTTTTGAAGATAGCGGGCCCCCCCAGTAGTAAAATTCCCGGGCCCCCGTAGTGAAACCCTCCCCCCAAGAAATAAAATTAGTTGGCCCCCATAGTAAAATAGCGGCCCCCAGAAAGTGAAGTAGCTCCCCCCAAAAGTAGTAAATTATTGCCCCCAGTAGTGAAGTAGCGGGCCCCCAAATAGTGAAGTTGCTGCCCCCAGTAGTAAATATAGCGGGCCCCAGATTTTAAATAGCGGGCCCCCAGGGGGGAAAGCTCCCCCCCCCAGTAGGGGACACCCTGTTCCCCCAGGGTATATACTAACTCCCCCGGGTATTTTTAGCGGCCCCCCAATTTTTAAGGGTCCCCCCAAATCAATTTTCCCCCCCCGGGTGGGGGGGTGTTGGGGGGGGGTTTTTTTGGGGGGCTTTGGGGAACCCGGGTTTTTTGGGGGGGGGTTGGGGGGGGATTAAAGGGGGGGGTTTTTAGGGGCCCCCTTTAGGGGTTTGGGGATGGTTTTTTATTACCCCCCAAAAAAAAATGTGAATACTGCCCCCCTTTTTGGGGGTTTTTGGGGGGTTAACCCAGCTTTTAAAACGGGGAACCATTGTAGCTTTTGCCCCATTATATAAAAAAGCTGCCCCCCAGAGTTGAAAATTCCCCAGTAAATTTTGATCCCCCAGGGGGGGGTAGTTTTCCCAGTAAAAAAATAACCCATAGTAATAGCTCCCCAAAGAATATAGGGGCCCCCCAGAAATAAAAAATATTCCCCCAGAAAATGATAGGGAAAATTTAAGCGGGCCCCCATAGTGAAAATTTGGAAAAAATGGGCTGGCCCCCAAAGGGGATAGGGGCCCCATGGGAATAGCGGGCCCCCCAATTAATAAAAATAGCCGGGCCCCCCAAAGTAATGAAACTAGCGGGCCCCCATTAAGTGAAACTGGGCTGCCCCCGAATTGAAAAGCTAGCGGCCCCCAGTATTGATGGGGAAAATAGCTCCCGGCCCCAAAGTAAAAATTTTCCCCCCCCAGTAAAATGAGGGCTAGCGGGCCCCCCAGAAATTAGGGCTAGCGGCCCCCAATAAAAAAACTGGCCCCCCAGTAAGGAAAATTGATAGTAGCGGGCCCCCAATTAATTTGAAAATTAGCTCCCCCCCAAGTAAAGTGATACAGATTTTCCCCCAGTAGTGGGAAAAAGTAGCTGCCCCCAGAAAGTAAAAGGGGCCCCCCCATAATAGCTGCCCCCAAGTATTTGAAAAAGCTCCCCCAGTATAAAAATAGTTTCCCCCAATAATGAAAAACCGGGCCCCCATAGTGATGGGCTAGCGGGCCCATAGTGATGGGCTAGCTCCCCATTATGAAAAACTAGCTCCCCCCAAGTAAATGAAAAGCGGGCCCCAAAAAAAAGGAAAGTAAAACCCCAAAACCAAAAAAATGAAACCCCCCATTATTAAAATTGCGGGCCCCCAGAAGGGATAAAAAACTGCCCCCAGTAGGTTTAGAAAAAAGCTGCCCCCATTAGTGATGGGTTGGTTTTCCCCCGGGTAGTGATAGGGGTCCCCCCCATAGTGAAAAGCTAGCTGCCCCAGTAATGATAGGGGAAAAATTTTAGCTGCCCCCAGAAATGTTTAGTAAACCCAAAATTGGAGTCCCCCAGTAGTGATGGGGAAAAAAGCGGGCCCCCGGGAAATAAAATACGGGCCCCCAGTAATAAAAAAGCGGCCCCCAGAAAATAAAAGGGGCCCCATATGGGGGGGCCCCCATAGTGAAAAGCCTGGGCGGCCCCCTTAGGGAAAAGCTAGCGGGCCCCCAAAATGATAGTGCCCCCCAAAATAGCGGCCCCCAGTGTAAAAAACTGGCCCCCAAAAGTGATAGGGGTAAAGTAGCTCCCCCCGTAGTGTTAAAAAATAGCTCCCCCCCAAGAAAAATAAAATAGCTCCCCCCCAAAGTGATAAGCTTGGGCCCCCAGTAGTGAAAAGCTGCCCCCAGAAATGATATTGAAAATAGCGGGCCCCCCAGAAAGTGAAAAGCTGGCCCCCAAAAGGGGAAAAGAAAATAGCTGCCCCCAGTAGTGATCTTAAAAATAGCTGCCCCCAAGAAATGAAACAAAAGCTGCCCCCAGTAGTGAAAAGCAAAGCTCCCCCCTTTTAAGTGAAAAGCTGCCCCCAGTTGTTGATACTGGCCCCCAGTAGTGATAGTGGATAATGCGGGCCCCCAATTAATAATTAGCGGGCCCCCAGTAAATAATACTTGGCCCCAGTAGTGATAAATATAGCTCCCCCAAAAGGGGATAATGTTATAAGTTTGGCCCCCCAGAAATGATAAATAGCGGGCCCCTTTTTAGTAAGTGAAAAACAAAACGGGCCCCCAGTATGATAAAAAGTTTTGGGCCCCCAGTTAATAAAATAGCGGGCCCCCATTAGTGAACTGGCCCCCTTTAGTGAAAAACCCGGCCCCAGTAAGTGAATTTAGCGGGCCCCCCATTTAGTAAATAGCGGGCCCCCCAGTAGGGGAAATTACTCCCCCCCAGTAGTGATGGGCTCCCCCCCAGAAATGATAGCTGACCCCCCCCTTTAATGATAGCTGGGCCCCCGAAAGTGTTTAAGCGGGCCCCCCAGTAGTGATAGCGGGCCCCCAGTAGTGATAGCGGGCCCCCGTAGTGATAGCTTGCCCCCATAGGATACTAGCTGGCCCCCAGTAGTGAAAATAGTTTGGCCCCCCAGATGATAGTTTCCCCCCCGGGTTATGTTTAGCTCCCCCCCAGAAATGAAAAATGCTCCCCCCAGAAATGAAAGTTTCCCCCCCAAAATGATAGCGGGCCCCCCCAGTAGTAAAATGGGTCCCCCCAAAAGTGAAAAACCGGGCCCCCCCAGTAGTGATAAAGTTTGGCCCCCCAGTAGTGAAAAAGCGGGGCCCCCCCGAAAGGATAGCTGGCCCCCAGTAGTAAATAGCGGGGCCCCCCAGTAGTAATAGCGGGCCCCCCCCAGTAGTGAAAGCCGGCCCCCCGGGTGGGTGATATTTCCCCCCCCATTAGTGATAGCGGCCCCCAAAATTAAAATAGTTAAAAAGTCCCCCCCCCCAAAAATGATACTGGGCCCCCCAAAAGTGAAAAAGCTGCCCCCCATTAGTGTTTAGCGCCCCCAGTAGGTGATAGCGGGCCCCCATAGTGATACGGGGGCTGCCCCCCAGAAAAGGAAAGCGGGCCCCCCCATTATGGATAGCTGGCCCCCAGAGTGGATTACTGCCCCCCCAGAAAAAAAATGCGCCCCCCAAAATTGATAGCTAGCCCCCCCGTTAGTGAAAATTGGCCCCCAGTATTTAAAAGGCTCCCCCAGAAATGAAAATTTTCCCCCAGAAATTAAAGTAGCTCCCCCCAGTAGTGAAAAAGCGGCCCCCAGTATTGAAGTAGCCCCCCCCCAAAATAGGCACCAAAGGAAAATTTAAAAAAAAAAAAAAAAAAGAAGAAAAAACCACCTTTTTGGGATCCCCCCCGACTCCTCCCCCCCGGCAGCCGCCCAGCAGCAAAGCGGAAAGGGGTGGACTCATTTGCTCATCACACCCCCTGCGCCGCTCATCGCTGCAAAATGGGGAGCCAGTGAGCGCCGCACTTCAGTGATGGGGAAAGCGGGGGCTTTAATGCCCCGCTCCTGTTTTCCCTTTAACGTTTCGGGCCGCACGATTGGGCAGTTTCCCTAGGCCCGGGCCCCGGGGCCGGTTAAAACTTGGGGCCGCGAGGACCAAATGCCGCCCGGGGCCCCCGGAGAAAATCACCGGGGGGGGGGGCCCCCGGGTTCACCCCCCTTTGTTAGCCCGGGGGCCGCGGACCGGCAGGGGTTTCCCTAAGGCCCGGGCCCGCCCGCGGACCGGGGTTGGAGCCCCCCTGCCTTGGGGGGTGTTTTTCCCAAAATATGGGGTCTTTTTTGGGGTGTTTTTTAAAAAGGGGTTTTATCTTTTCATTAAATGGTTTTTCCAAAAAGGGGGGACATTAAAAACAAGCAATTTTGAAATTTGGGATGTCTTTAAACCAAGCTGTCTTTTATTCACAGTTTTCCCTTTAAACATGTTTTTTGTTTACACTGATCTCCATCCGGGTTTCAAAATCCCCCCGGGATCCCTCCCCCTTGGGATTTCACTAGCTGAGAGCTCATTTACATTCTTTAAAAACCCCCGGTCAAATTTCCCAGGGACTTTTTCCCCTCACTCAGAATAAGGGCCCAAATCACTTTTTCACTTATCGGGCAGAAGAAACAGAATTACACTAAAGGGCTTACACAATCAGGAAACACCCAAAATTTTTGGTCGACCCCCTGCCTGACTCAAAATTTGGGGGCCTAGCATTTTCTTTTTTCCCCCCACACCCCCGCAAACCCAAACCCTGCAACAGTTTCCCTAAAATTTGGAAAAACATAACAATTTTTTTCCCGGGTCCCTAACTCTCCTGCATAGAAGGAGATCTGTGCCGTTTCATAAAAAGGCTGTAACACATCTCCAGCTGTGAGAGGAAAAGGGAAATCAGTTGCTCAGTCTAGATTGAATGCAGCCTGTGGTAGTATACAGCTCTTACAAAAATAAGACTGGATAGGGGAAAATCCCAGTGACATGTGGACTCAGAGAGGGGGTGGGGGGAGCAGCATGCACAGTGAAGGGGGATATGATGTCACCCAGCTGGGAGGGGAAGAAACACCCTTGCATTTCCAGAGTTGAGAAGCTGAGAGCAGTGTGAATCAGCCGAACTAAGGAAGCGATACATCCCCTTTAAGTGTTTAGCACCTTAGGGTGTCCACAAAACTTAAATGGCGCCTAAATATAATTGTATTGAAAATGAGACCTCAAAGTCCAGTAAGTGTTCCTCTTACTCTGAGGCTTGTGGTTGAGCCTAACAGCACACTAGGGACACGTATGGGATATATCTGAATCAATATTAAGCTGCATTTCTTTGATCACATCTACCGTGTTCTTGTGAATTCTGGATAAAAATTTAAAATCTGGAAAAAAAAGTGATATTTTGAAATTTCACCTCCACTTTGGTTTAATTTCTGTGAAATACCTAAAGGGTTAACAAACTTCCTAAACACTGTTGTAAATACTTTAAGGGGTCTAGTTTCTTAGATGAAATCATTTACGGGGATATCTCCATACAGGCCCCTCAGAACCCGTCAGAACCGGACTGGTCCCTAAAAAAATGTTTTTTGCAAATTCTCTTGAAAATGTGAGAAATGAGTACTAAATTTCTAAGCCCCCTAATGTCGTAAAAAAATAAAAAACATTTAAAAAATGATGCCAACCTACAGTGGACATATGGTAGATGTTAATTATAAACTATTTTGTGGTGAATAATTATCTGTCTTGCACGCATAAATTTTTGAACTGTGAAAATGAAAAATTTTTCAAAATTTTCATGAAATTTTTATATTTTTCACAATCAAACTAAGATTGTATGGACCAAAATTTCTTACTAACATAAAGTACAGTGTGTCATGAGAAAACAATCTCTGAATCATGTGGATAGGTAAAAGCATTAAAAGGTTATTCTTACATAAACTGACACATGTCAGATTTAGAAAATATGGCTGTGTCAGGAAGGCCAAAACTGGCTGGGTATTTAAGGGGTTAAACAATTTGGGACAGTCCATATGATGATGTCATGTCTTTGTAAGCTTCTGATTTGAATTCACACCAGAAACACACTGCTTCTGCGTGCAACTTCATGGGAAAGTCTAAAGAAATCAGCCAAGATATCAATTTCCAGATACCTGAAGGTGCCCCATTCATCTATACAAACAATTATACGCAAGTACAAACAACATGGGAATGTCCAGCCATCATACCGCTCAGGAAGGAGATGGATTCTGTGTCTCAGAGATGAACGTGCTTTGGTCCGACATGTGCATATCGACCCAAGAACAAAAGCAAAAGACCTTGTGAAGATGCTGGTGAAATTGTGTCATTGTCCACAGTGAAACGAGTACTGTATCAACATGGACTGAAAGGCCACTCTGCCAGGAAAGAAACATATAAAAGCCAGATTAATGTTTGCAAATGCACACAGGAACAAAGACCTACTTTTTTGGAGACATGTCCTATGTTCTGACATAACTAAAATTGAACCATAATGACCATCATTACATTTGTAGGAAAAAGGGAGAAGCTTGGAAGCCTAAGAGCACCATCTCAACTATGAAAGATGGGGGTGGCAGCATCATGTTCTGGGGTTGTTTTGCTGCAGAAGGGACTGGTGCACTTCACAAAATAGATGGCATAATGAAGAAAGAAGACTATGGGGCAATACTGAAGCAACATCTCAAGACATCAGCCAGGAAGTTAAAGCTTGGGCGGAAACCGGTATTACAAATAGACAATGACACAAAGCATACTGCCAAACTGGTTACAAAGTGGCTTAAGGATAACCAAGTCAATGTTTTGGAGCAGCCATCATAAAGCCCTGATCTCAATCCTATTGGAAATTTATGGACAAAGCAGAAAAGGCCGGTGTGAGCTAGGCGACCTACAAACATGGTTCAGTTACACCAGTTCTGTCAGGAGAAATGAGCCAAAATTCCTACCAACTATTGAGAGAAGCTTGTGGAAGGATATACAAAATGTTTGACCCAAGTCATACAGTTTAGGGGCAATGCTACCAAATACTAATGAAATGTATGTAAACTTTTGACTTTGCAGAAAGTTATAAAAATGCCTTAAAAAATTATTTCTCATTATTCTGGCATTTGGCAACTATAAGTAAGTTTGGTAATCCCAATAAGGTTTATATTGATTTCATGTCAGATAGTGAGAAAAATATGCATATGTGGCTTTTTATGTAGTGTATGTTTAGTATGTATACTTGTGGTTTCAACTATGTATATGTGAGTGAGTGTGTATGTATGTACATACATATATAGATAATATATAGATATATAAATATATATAGTGTGTATATAATATATAGTATTAAGTTACTCAATGTGTTACTATGTTACGCAATATGTTTCAGAAAGTAGGCACTGACGAAGACTCTTTTTTGGTGACCCTTTCGTTTGGATTGTGCATTTTGGGTAGAAGACTCCTTGCAACAGCTGCACATCACATGCCTTTCAGGTGACTTGCAATTTATATGATCTAATTAGATTATTTTAAAATGTAAAATATTTATTTTAACCTAGTATTTTTTGCTCACAATTATTTTGTAACATGTAGTTATGTAATTTTACAGGGGTTTTCTCACCATGCAGTATCACAGTCACATCCAGCTTTTCTTTTACTCTGTCTCATCAGGCTGTAGGTCAGTCTATAGCAGTGATTAACATATTTAGCTTTTCTATAGTTAGCTGAAACATTAAAAAGACAAAGTGCATGCAATAAAATCTTCAGTAAACAAAGCTACTTTTTAACTTTATATTATCATTAATACCCCTTATTGTATTTGTCACGTCAAGGGAGGTACAGTGAGCCCTGACTGGAACCCAGCCCACTGTCCCTGCCTACTTGACGTGTTGCCCTAGGCGGTAGACGCCAACTGGGCGACAGTCCCTGGTCGGCTAGAGTGCTGGGTCCGTCAGGAGAAAGAAAGGTCAGACAGTCCGGGTCGATAATAAATCGGGACGCCGAGCCACTAATCAGAACCAGAGAGAAAACGTTAACAAGCCAAGGTCAAACACAAACGGGAGCGAGGTAAAAAAATCAGAATGCAAAAAAAGGGCAGGAAAACAAGCAGGTCTGAAACACGAAAAGCAAACACAAATAAGCACAACAGCCAGGAGAAAATTTCCGGCGCCCCACCAGCCTGCAGGGAGTTTAAATGGGATTCCCCGGGTACCCCCCATGCAGCTATTGGCGGCCCCGGGTCTTCCCCTTGGCTGGGGCACACCCGCCTGTCCAAGTGGTGGGCCTCTTCACTCACGAGCTGCCAGCAACGTCTACAGGGGGGGAGTCGCAAACAGTGCTGCAGACTGTTGCTCCCCACAGGCTGAGCACCGCCTAGCCCTGACAGTATTATGTAGAGGGTTCAAAATCAAACATGCAGATTTACAATGAATCACAATATTATGTCCTATGTTTGTTATTATCATAGCAAAATGGAAAAACATCAGTTTAAATAAATGGGAAGCATCAATATACATTTCCACTATCATTAAATATGGTTTTAAATTATATCAATCAAACAAGAGTCACCAAAAGTAAATGTTGCGGCAACTATAGACAGACATCCTTTCCACTGTAATATCTTCGTCCATCCTTTTATTTTTACCTTATAAGTATGGAAACAAGAATAGATTTTCAATACTAGTAGTTATAATAAAGCAAATATTAAGCAAACAAGTGACAAAATTAAAGAAGAAAAAGTAGGGTAATTTAATTGTTTATAAAAGGGGTTTTCCAGGGGCATAACTAGAAATGGCAGGGCCCCATACAAAATTTTCAATGCCCCCCCCCCCCCCCCTCGGTTTGGAAAAAAAAAAAAATTTTACATTCACATTTTTCCTAAAGAATAAAGAAAAAATAGTGAAACCGCCTTTGCATACATCACTCACAGGGCAGACACGTCTCGCAAAACAAAAAACCCCCTCACATTTCCCCAGACACGCCCGCTCACACCGTCACACCCAGACAGTCCCCTCACCCGGTCACACGCCAAAAAGCCCCCCAAAAACCCCGGTCCACCCCAAAAACCTCCCGCCCCACCGGGTTTCAAAAAGGCAAACGTCCTGCCAGGGGCCGGGGCACATGCTGGGGCACATCCCCCAAGACCGGGCACACGCCGGACAAGTCCCGCACCGCCGGGCACACACCGGCACCCCGCCAGCACATCCCGCAATCCGGTAACCGCCCGAACAGTTCTCATGCAACGGCACATTTCCCCCACCCCAAAAGTCAGACACCGGGTTCCGCCCCACCCGGTATCCCCCCCAACAAACGGGTTCCAAAAATGAATTTTTGTGGACTGTGATTTTTTTGTTTTTCAAAATATATTTTACTTCTTTTTTTATTTTGGGGGTTTTTACCCTCTTCACTCGCGTGATTACTGACACTTTTGTGTTTTTAATACATACACATACACACTCACAGACGCCAAGCACAAATTAAATTTTACCCTCACATCCCAATACACATATAACAACACACCACAGATATTATTCGTACACACATTACAGACACCACAAAAATACATGTCACATACATAACTTACTTTTTCTTGCAGGCCGACTCCCCCAGCAGTCCAGAGGTCTCGGAAGGTATGGGGGGGGAAGGGGGACAGCCTTCCATCTGATTTTCTCTCAACCTGGCAGTGCAGACACCCCTCCTCTACCGTCCCGACTGTGCACACACACCGAGGGAGCTGCATACAGCAGCTGGAGGAAGTGTGAGCACAGAGGAGAGGAGGGGGCTGCTGAGGGAGCAGTTCTTTTAAGCTACATTTTAGCAGCTCCGTTATGCTGTGAGGGGATGGGGTTGCTCCCTACTGACCCTACCTATCTTATCACAGGGCACAGCAGGAAGTTTCTGTTTGTTGCTGGCCGGGCCCCAAGGGAGTGCGAGCCACGTAGTTTTGCCACTGATAAAAAGGTATGCTGCTATCCTCCTGACCCTGCAGGCAGACTAGCAGAGCAGAACGCTGGGGGGCGCTTCACACTACTAATATCGCTCAGTCCTGTCTTTGAACACTCAGGCCATTTTCACTGCTGGCAGGTGCAGGAGCCGAACTACCTGGGTAGCAGACGTGTTAACAGCTGCCCCGGGGCCTGTTGTTTGTAGAGGATCAAAAAGAAAGTTAGCAGAGAGTTAGCAGATTAGGCGAGAGAAGACCAAGCGTTCCTGGAAGTTTAGAGATGAAGGGCAGGTTAAAGACTAGTTGGTAGAGAAGGGGAAATTCTGAAATTCGTTCGTTTTTTACTTCGCCGAATTTCCGCGACAAAAAATACTTCGTTCCGAATTACCTTTCGGACGAATCACGTTTAAAAAACAGCTATTTCCAGGCTGCAACAGAGCCTGCCGGGGCTGTAGAACGTAGTTGTGCCGTATGATTTAAATGTCTGCAGAGGGAGCTTTGTTTGGTCTTCATACAATGTTGTGTTTTAGTTGACAACGCACAGGACTTGCCGCCGCTTTAGAATCGTTTCACTATAAAATTCCCTGGGCACCTAAGAGAGGCAAAATGACCAAAAAACTGAAGCGGGAGGGAATGTATGCATGATAAAAAGTCATGCCAGCTGAAAGCTGGAAAACAAAAACAAGCTGAGAGCTTCAGGTGGGCAAATATCCAATTAGTGAGCAGAGTGTGGAATGGTAAGGCGGCAGCCACAGCCCAGCTTGAGGTCATCAGGACAGTGGACACAATGACATTCTGGAGGTGGCAAGAAAAGGATAGGCTACAGAGTGGCACAATGACACAGTGTGGAGTTACGCACTAGCCAGCATGCATGAGGTCTGACAGTGGCAAATGACACTTCTGAGAATGTGTCAAAAACAGGGAGTAGCCACAGGTGGCAAAATGACAGAGCAGTTGGAGGTGACGGCGGCGCAGCATGAGGTCAAGACCAGTGGCACCAATGAGATTATGGATTGGTGGCTAAAACAGGAATAAGGCCCACAGAGTGGCACAATGACACAGTGTCCTAGGTCACGGCAGCAGCCACAGCGCAGCATGAGGTCAGACAGTGGGCACAATACATTTGGAGGGTGGCAAAAACAGGTGTAGGCACAGGAAGTGGCACAATGACCAGTGTCTAGGTCACGGCAGCAAGCCACAGCAGCCGAGCATGAGGTCGACAGGGCACAAGGACATTCTCGAGTTGGCAAAACTGGAGTTAGGCACGAGTGGCACAATGACAGAGAGTGGAGGTCATGCGCAAGCCCGCAGCATGAGGTCAGCAGTGGCACAATCACATTTTGGAGGATCTTGGTGGCAAAAACTGGAGTAGGCCACAGAGTGAGCACATGAAGAGATTGAGGTCACGGCAGCAGCAAGCATGAGATCCAGACACGTGGCACAAGTGACCCATTTCTGGAGGGCAAAAAGGAATGTAGGCCACAGAGTGGCCACAATGTACACAGTGTCTAGGTCACCGGCAGCAGCCTCAGCAGCAGCTTGAGTTCATACATTGTAACAATGACATTCTGGTGGTGGCAAAAACTGGAGCAGGCCCAGAGTTGCACCAATGGACAGTAGAGTGGAGGGTGACGGCGGCAGCAGCATGAGGTTCAGACAGTGGCCACATCATTCTGGAGGGTGGCAAAAACAGGAGTAGGCAAACAGAGTGCGCACAATGACAAGAGTGGAGTGTGGGACGGCGGCAGCAGCATGAGGTCAGACAGTGAGGCACAAATTACATTCTGGAGGTGGCAAAAAAACAGGAGATAGGCCACAGTGTGGCACAATGACACAGTGTATAAGGTCACGGCAGCAGGCCCACAGCAGCAGCATGTGGTCAGACAGTGGCACAATCACATTCTAGGTGGTGGCATAAAATACAGTGAGTAGGCCACAGAGTGGCACATTGACAGAGAGTGGAGTGACGGCGGCAGCAGCAATAGGTTCAGGAGAGTGACAATGACACAGTGTGGACGACACGGCAGCAGCCACAGCAGCTGCATGAGGTCAGAACAGTGGCCCAATGACAGAGTGTGGAGGAGGGTTTAGCCATACCAGTCCCTGGTAAAGATGGTTGGTGGCTCAGATGGAGAAACTGTCAGCAGATGTTGTGTGAGCATTCAGGCGGGTGGCGGCCATCAGAATAGTGGCATTTGAGGCAGGGTAGTTGAAACCCAGACTCATTTATCACCAGTTTGGGTGAGGCGTCATGGCTGATGTCGGTCTGACGCCTAAGGTTATTTGGTGTGTGGAAATCCTGCGCCGATCCACACTGATTCATCTTGACCAAAAGGTGAAGTCGTTCCCACATTTCCCCGGTGGACAGCGGGTTCACCTTGGGGGTAACGATGGCCCCCGCCGCACTGAACATCCACTCGATGCCAACGAGTACTGGCTGGGCAGGACAGCTTCTCCACTGCAAACTCGGCAGTTGCGGCCACCACATCCAGTTTGGCTGCCCAGTAGTCGAGCGGATCTTCAAACTGGGGTGGCAGAGTGCTGTCAAGTAGGCCACCACCTGGGCTGGTTAAGGGTCTGCTTCCAGGTCTGCTGCTGCTGGCGGACTGCACTCTTAACTAGGCGGGTGAAGGAAGCTGCTATCAGTGACTCCAGACTTAGGTTCGCTGCTTATGGAGCTGGTAATGCTACGACCCACCCACCTTCACCCCAGCAGCCGCGGCAAATAGGTACGTGGAGACCTGAAGAACCCTCCGGTCAGACCCTGTCAGAGGAGGGACGATGCCGCACTAGGCAGGGCCAACTGACTAGTAGGATTTCTATATAGTATTTGAGTTGGTCCTCCCTCTCAATAGCTGGGAAAAAAAGCTCCATTTTGGGACCGGTAGCGAGGGATCCCATAGGGTGGAGAGCCAGATTCATCCCTCTGCGGATGCTGACCATTCGGCTGTCACTAGCCCGGCAAAATCAGCTGCTGGGGCCATCTGCAACAAGTGGACTACGAGGGGCTCCTGGCCTCATCTCCACTGTTTACTGCCACGGTGCTTGTGGGTCAATCTGACTCATCTTCTTACATCTCATCTACCTCCTCCTTGATGCTCCTGCTCTCCTATCTTGTCACCTGGGTAGAAAATCCACTTATTTCACACAGACATGCTTTCTGCTCCAATTGTCCTCCTTCCCTCCTCCTCCATTTCAGTCCCACCGGAAATCATGTGACCGCGGAGATGTAGTTGCCACATCTCCAGTCCACTGCCCCAGACAGGATTTTTCGCAACTCTGTTCCAGGACATGAAAGCAGTGGAGAATGACGTTTTATTCATCCGTAGTCCTGGCAAACTGTCAAATATCGTGGCCTCCTCGAATGGCCCCTCAACAAACGGCAGGTGTCACGCCTAGATGAGCTGCCCACTGGCTGACATCAAGTTACACAGGGGAGTACTCCTGTCCGCCTGGATATTCAAAAAAAATCGTTAATGGCCTTTCTCTGTTCATACAGTCGGTCAACATGTGCAGGCTGGAATTCCAACGGGTGGAAACATCGCATATCGGAGGTAGTGTGTTGAGGGAGGCCGTTCTGCCGACTGCAAACTCGGGAGGGTGTTCCGGCTTGTTAGGAATGGATGAAGTGCATGCACAGTTTCCTGGCCATTTTCAGAATATTATGAAGCTCGGTGGTAGACTTCAGGAACCTTTTTCCACAACCAGATTGAACACGTGCGCCATGCAGGGAGCGATGGACCATCCCTCCTCGGTGCAGCGGCACGGACACCATGTTCCTCCCTTTGTCCGTCACCATGGTTCCGTTTGCAGTTGGTGCCGTGTGTAGAAAGCCACATATCGATTTCTTGTGCATGACGCGGAGAGTTCCCTCCCTGTGTGACTTCGTTCGCCGAGCCAAGCCAGGTGTAGATCTGCGTGACAACGCTGTTGCCCTACACATGTGGTATGTGGTGCAGTACTTGTGGGAAGCACCATTCAACCTGTGGGCCGTAAAGGACATGTACTGACCCTGACCGTAGTTACAGCTCAGACGTCCGCGGCTGTGCTGCACCATGGAACAAACCGATAAGCCTCAAGGCTGTCCCACTTCTGTTTCTCATATTTATGAAGTGGCCTGTTACTGCCTTTTTTGGAAAGAATTACGGCTTGGAACTCTCCATCTCGGCTCGGCACAAGCCATTATTTCTCTGAATGGTGCAGGGGTTCACAATTTTGGAAAGGGAGGGAATGCAGTACCCACAACTTGGACTAGGAGCACGGTCAGCTGCTTGCACCTTAGGAGATGGTTGGATGCATACTGTTGTCTCTTTGCTATCGCCTTGCTGAATTTACTATGCTGGCGCCATGAGTATCGAGGTCAGAGGGTGAGAGGAGCATCTGGACCGGGAGTGATGTTCAAAGAGAAAGCATGAGATCCCTTCTGCCACGAGGTGGTGGAGCCTTGACTGGCTGCAATGGAATGCGTGGGTGCACTGGTCGCTCGGCTGCTGTTGCTGCGGCGGCAGGATGAGACCACCACATCTTGAGCCAGTTTCTCAGGCCACCGGATGGATGGTTGAACGCTGCATGTGATGACGTAGGGCCGTGGGCCAACGCTTCACTTTTCTGCCCACAGATTCTACATTATACCCATATTCGGGCTCCTCTGGTGTCTTAGCAAAGAACTGCCCACACCCACCGAGTATCGGAATTTTTACGCCAACGCTCCGCACTGAGTGTACTACTTACCGCCGGCTGCTCACTGAGCCCCTGTGCCGCTACTTTTTTGGGGCCGCGAAGGGGTTTTTTACCCCGTGGCCGTTGGCCCCGCCTCCACGCTGCTACCCCTACTGATCCCCCCACAAAACCCACTTGGGGTGCGCCGCTGCCTGAAGGGAAAGCTGACGCCCTCTTTCCTGCAATGATAAAAAGCCCTTGCCCACCGGCCCCCCAAAGTGGGTGGGGTACATCTCTCTATTTGTTTTTCATCGCCTGTGCCTCATCACGGTCGGGTTCCCGAGTCTGACCCCTCAAACAGACCTCCAATGAAACTCTCCACATCTTTTCTTTGCCCCCTCTGCAAAAAGCAGGGGTATTGGCCCTTTTTTTCGTGTGAATGTGCTGACTGCCCTCCTAAATTGTTCATCCTCGCTATATAGTGGCCTGAGCAAGCCACATAGTAGATCTGGCTGGGGGGAACCCTCTGGGAAGAGGGGGTTGAGGACGGGTGAGGGCCGCTGACCCGCTCCGGGCCATGCCAACTAAGGGTTGGTCTGCGTTCCCCCCGCATTTTGGCTGGGGTTTAGTGTCTCTGGGACGAAGTGGATGCCCTAGTAAACCCAATCAAGAACCCTTTGGGTTGTAGTCAGCACACGGCCCTAGAAGAAAGGGGGCAGTTGTGGCCTCACCATGACCCCCTGCTGCGCGTCCCTTGCTGTGCTGCGCCCTGGGCCGGGGAATGTTTGGCCCGGGCACTCCCCGGTAAAGAGCCTGCCCACTTCTCTTTTCTGAATCTGTTTGTTCAAAAAATTTACAGACATGTTTGAAGATTTGTTTGAAAAATACAACCCTGTATTTGACTCCAAATAAACCCCTAAGAAGCTTGGGAAACCCTTTGGATATCATTGCGTACAAAATGGGCAGGAAAATTTACTTGTTGTGCCGTTTTAAAAACTGGTTTTTACTGAATATAAAAACACAAACAGGGGTTAATTAACCTTCGGATATGAATTATGCTCAGAATTTTTCTGTGGCGGGTGAAAACAAAGTTTATTTTACTGAGTACAACTGCAGAACAACGCTTAATTAAACCCTGGAGTAAATTGCGCCCCAAAAAAATTGAGCAACCAAAAACTACGAGTTTGTTTGGTGTTTCAAAGGGTGTTTTTTAGTACACAACCAAAAAGAAAAATTTTTTTAACCTTGCTTGTGAATTTGGCTACAGGAAAAAAGTATTTTTTGGGGGTGAAAAAAACGGTTTTTTTAGTCACCCCAGCAGAAAACAAGCTTAATTAACCCCGGATGTAAATTGCGCCCAAAAAAAATTGAGCAAAAAAAACAAACTACGAGCTTTTTTGGTGTTCAAAAGGGTGTTTTTCGTTACCAAAAAGATAAAAAATTGTAATTAACCTTCGCTTGTGAAATTTGGCTCAGGAAAAATGTTTTTTTTGGCGGTAAAGGCGGTTTTATTTTAGTCCCACAGCGAAAAACACGCTTAATTAACCCCCTGGTGTTTTTTTGGCCAACAATTGAGTAAACCACAAAACTACGAGTTTGTAGGTGTTCAATGGGTGTTTTCTACGTAACAACAAGAGAAAAAATTGTAATTAACCCTTCGTTGTAAATTAGGTACGGGGAAAAATGTATTTTTTGGCAGTGAAAGAGGTTTTTTTTTAGTCACCAAGCAAAAAAACAACGCTTTACCCCTGGATGTAATTGCCCAAAAATTGGCAAACCCAAAATGGCTTTGTAGGTGTTACAATGGCTGTTTTCTACGTAACAACAAGAAAAAAATTGTAATTAACCTTCGTTTTGTGAATTATGCTACAGGAAATTTTTTTATTTTTTGGCGGTGAAAAAGACGGTTTTTGGGAGTCACCACAGCAGAAAAACAACGTTTTAATTAAACCCTGGATGTAAATTTTGCGAAAAAGAATTGAGCAGCCAAAACTACTAGCTTTGTGCGTGTTACAATGGCGATTTTGTAGCTAACAACAAGGAGAAAAAATTAAAATTTAACCCCTTCGCTTGTAATTATGTACGGGAAAAAATTGTATTCTTTGGGGGTTTGAAAAAGCGTTTTTTAGAGTCCCCACAGCCAAAAAAGAAAACGTTTAAATTTAAACCCCGGATGAAAATTGTGCAAAAAATTGACCAGGCAAAAATAAAGTGGTATTTTTATTGTAAAAACGTGTTTTTTTAAATTAATACAACGGAAACAGGTTTGACCCCCTTGGATATTCAAGGCTGGAGCAGATAGCATTAAAATTTGTATATGCAGCTGCATTGGACGCCCACTGGACTTCAGATCAATACCCCACAAAATCAGAAATAGAACGTTTAAAAGGGAAAGTCCTGAGCAAGCTGGGGGCACCCCCAAAAAGCTGTATTAAAAAAACAGTTCTTCAGTAAGAGCTTTACAAGCAGCCGCGGCAGCACCTTCCCCAGCGTACAGTGAGAGGGTGTGAGCTCCCAGCGTCGCACCCGGACTTATATATGGGGCGGTAACGTACAGAAACCCCCCGGTCCTGTTGGCTTCTCTCTGCCATGTATGCAGGTATTTCCCTTTTCCCCCCAGAGTGCTTTTCCCCCTGTAACCCATGTGCTCGCAGCCATTTTATCAATCGAAAGCACACTATGTTCACCCGAACTCCCCCAAACTTCGACTTCGTTCAGAACCGAAGTTTTCCTGAAATTCTAAACGAATTCCACTTCGTTAGAATCAATTCGCCCATCTCTACTAGTTGGTAGTTAATATAGGTAGAGTTGGTCCAGAGTGGACTTTTCAGTAATGGGGTTATGACAGCTTGTTGCAAAGATCCCAGTGGAAAGAGAGAGGTTAAAGATTGTAGTTAGGTGAGAAATGACAGCGGAGAGAGACTGGACAAGGTGAGAGGGAATGGGGTCACCAAAGCAGGCAAGAAAAGCCTGTATACTTCTTCTGTTGTTCAAGGTCAAGAGTTGAGAACAGACTAGAGGAATTGTGGGAGGGGACATGATGAATATTTCTTGGGGCCTTTAAATATGATGTCTTGCTGGATACGTTCAAATTTATCTTTGAACTTCATGGCCAGGTCTTCAGCACAGATATTAGAAACTGGTGTGTGAGCTTCAGGCCTGGGGAGGGGTAATATTGTTTTGGTATATTGTGTAATGTTGAGATCTGGGACGTGAAATGTTCCTGTTTGGCACTGTAAAGGGCAGTGTGGTAAGTCTTACACATGAATGGAGAAATTCTGCAGATGGATTTAAATTTCTCCACAGATGTTCAGCACACCTGGAACATTGCTGAAGAAAACAAGTATGAGGCATGTGTCAAGGCTGCCAGCGTCGGCCTCTGGAGGTGTGGTATTTAAGTATTGCAGCTATGTCCAGGGTGGTTGAGAGTATTTCTTTATGGATTATAACAGCCAGATTGGGCCATGAGATAAAGGAGATTGGAGACAGTGAGGACTTTACAGTGTCTATAAATTCCTGTCTGTTCCTGGTGCAGAGATTTATGGATCTGTGTAGGGCTGGTGTGTCCAGTTAAGGCTAAAAGTTAGTGATTGCGAAGGAGATAAGGCTATGATCAGAGAGAGCAAGTTAGTAAAGTTGGAAACTGGGCAGAGCCAACAGAAGACTTTATCCATAACCAAGTCCGGATCCTTGTGCCAAGGAAAGCTTAGTGAAAGAATCTGAGAGGCAGATATGGGGTCGTCACTGTGGAAATGTTGAAATCACCTATGATGATAATGGTTATTTCAGTAGAAAAGAAGTACAGCAAAATAATTGAGAAACTTGCTGGGTGAGTCGGCGGGTCAGTATACAACAGACATTACTATTAGGGTATGTTCACACAACATAATTTTAAAGTGTAAATTTACGCTTCAAAATGAGCTTCAAAATATGCCTGATCAGAGGCATATTTTTTAGTGTATATATTGCAAAGTGTGGAGTGTATTGTGCAGTGTTTAAGTGCCAAAATTACAGTCCACCTTTATTTCTATTGGGATTTCACTCATGTAAACGCCTGAAGAATTGACAAGGCACATAAATTTACGCAAGTGAAATCGTCCCTAAATATGCATCGCAAATACACTGGTAAAATACGTGTTGTGTGAATATTGCCGCTTATTTTACATTGGAATCAATAAGAGCTGCATAGAATATGGTTTGAGGCTTAAATAAACGTAAAATTGTGTCATGTAAACGTACTCTTAGAAAATAGAGTCTGAGGGTGTGGACCTCAAAGGAGGGGAATATGAGGGAGCAATAACTTGGTAAGTGTAGTATGGAGAAAGTTATGCTGACTCCTCCATTCAGCCTGTTCTCAGGTCTTCCGATATAGGTTAAGTGTAGGCTACCACATGTGAGAGCAGCAGGGGAAGCAGTGTGTAAAAATGTGAGTGAAAATTAATACAACATTTTTCTAAATAATTCACAATGCTTGGATAATTATTAAAAAAGGTATTTTTTTAGCTACAGTTTTAGGTTGGTGAAAAGACAAGAATAATGTAAGTTTATTTATAATATAGAGATATCTGTGCTAAAACTGCATTTGTCTTATATCAATTTCCAGATGATATATCATTTATATTGTGCTCCTCTGCTATGTGAAGATAGCATCTATTGTGATCTGCAATCACCAGTTTATAGTTGGTAATCAAGAAAGATTAACCCCTTAACGACCGCCCACCTGCTGACTTTTGACGTATGGTGGTGCAGGTCGTTCGTCTGCAGCAACGCCAAAAGACAAGGGGGGGGGGGGGACTCAGCTCCCCAGCTCTTAACCCTTTGATTGCCTCGGTTCGTGACCGCAGCATAATCAAAGGGCTCTCCTCTGCTCTGTTGGGTGATCGGGACTCCGGTGACCCGACAGAGCCTGGGGAATGGCTGCACAGTCAGCCCTGGGGACCTAGAGTAGCCCCAAGGCTGTCTGTGCAAGAAGCCAGTGACCAGGGCAGACAGTGTGCTGCATTGAAGCTGCCTTTGCCAAACTGACACGTATTATAATGTGTTAGCATATATGAATATGCTAATACATTACTTAGGGTAAAAAAAAAAAGGAAAACGGTTATCCCTTCATGGGATTTAAAAAAAAAAGTAAAAAATCTAAGTGTAGCAAAAATGAATAATAAAATAAAAATAAATATTTAATAAAAAGTAATTAATTGTGCATACACACAAAAACAAAAACCTGCACACATTAGCTATCCACACAACCATAATAACCTCTACAATCAATCAATCTATTAAGTGTGTAATGTAAATGGTGTAAAAAGAAATGTAATGAAAGAAAAAAATTTGAAAAAAAAAATTCTGCAACAATTTATAAGTGAACTTAAAGGGTTTTTGCCAAGAAGTCAGTTCCTTACCTGTTATCTCATCAGGAGACAAAATTAACTCAGCATGCTGAGTCACTGAGGAGAGTGAGGGGATCTGAGCAAAAACAAGCAGTGCCAGGGAGCGTCTACAATGTTTATACAAATAATTACATTAGAACCAGTGGATTCTCTATACAAAAGACAGGATATTTCTCCACAGTCCCTTGCTAGCTCCTTCATTTTCCTGTCATCAGATAAGAAGTGCAGACAGTGCAAACCCGGCCAGATCAGCTCCTGGTCTTGTCTAATGTAAACTGTCAGGTAACTAAGAGCATGGTAAGAAAGCTGTAGCTCTCAGAGGCTTCACTTTTTGTAATCACATATATTTAGAAAAGTGACTAAATACCCACTTTGGAGGATCCCACGTCAAACTTACTTTGTGGCAAAACCTCTTTAAACTATTCCCCCAAAAAAGTACAACTTGTCCCGAATAAAACGAGGCCTCATACAACTGTCTTATTGAAAAATTAAAAAAGTTACAACTGTTGAAACGCTAGAAGGCAAAAACTAAAAAACTCTGCTGGTTATTAAAGGGGTTGTCTCACTACAAGGATTGCTTTTTATGTTAAAGATCTTGCAAAAACAAGTCACTTTGCAATATGTGTCCATTAGCAGTGTCCTACCTATTCTGAGATGTATTCTCTTGTATGGGCTGCATCAGCTCCTCAGGTCACTATAGCTACAGACCTGTTTGATCTCTCCTGATAGGCTGACAGCACTAGTTGCTATAGCTACAGACCTGGCTTCTACTGCAGCCTAGTAGAAGCCAGGAAACACGCCCCTGAATGCTAAATGAAACCAAGAAAACAGGACTGAGGTATGATGAATCTATGCAACTACTTTTCAGGCGTTCGGCTTAAGAAGTTAAAGAATGAGAAATAGTTCATATTTACTTTTACCTACATTTCAATGTATCTTGGGGTTCACATACCGATCCTTTATTCTCTTTCCAGCTAATTTTGATCTCTCTAACAACACCCCATATTTCCAATCTGACATGTCACTTTGCAGGGCAGTAACTTAATTAATGCTTTTGCTTATTCAAGTGATTTAGAGATTTTCTCATGACACAATGGGGCACATTTATCAATAGTCTCTAACTGTAAGGCTATGTGTACACGGCAATATGATCGTATTTTTGGTGCTTTTAGGATTTTAAAAGCGCCGAAAATAAGATTGTTCAGGCAGCCCAACAGAAAAAATGACTTGTAGTCTGCACAGGTCGTTTTTTCTACGATTGTCTTTTAGTTTTTCAGGCGTCTTCCCATACAATTCAATTGTATGGGTGACGGCAAAAAAACAAGAAGCTACTGCGCTTTTTGCACAAAACGTGACAAAAACTGCGGTTGTGCATCGAAAAAACTGCTGCTTTCGGCCTTTTTTTGTCCAATGCAGTGTAGACCTAGCCTAAGACAGTTTTTTAAGTTAGACTAGACAGTCTTACAATGCGCCACATTTATCACAGTGTTGATAAATCTGGTGCAGGTTAGAACTGTCTAGTCTAAATTTGTACCATCTCTTAGTTGGCTTACTGTGACGACACAAACTGTGACAATATTCTGGCGCATTTTTGTTGCATTTTAAGCCATGGCCTTTCACGAGAAACTACACCCCTTTTGCAGAGGTCACACCCCTTTGTCGGACGAGGTGCAGAAGCATCTGAAACTGTCTAAAACACATAGTAAATGTGGCATAAAGCTTGTAAGACATTATTTTTGGTGCAAATTGTGCCAGAATTCTGGCGCTACTGCCTTGAAAATGTGCCCCATTGTGCTTTAACCTTTTAACCCACCCTGACAATTTTGTATGTCATGGTCCATTAGTACTTAACGCACAAGAATGACATGGTAATCGCCAGGCACCTGCAGTTACATAGTTATAGTTAGTACGGTTGAAAGAAGACACGTGTCCATCAAGTTCAACCAAGGGTGGGGAAAATGTGGGTGAGGGAGAGAGAGAAGGACTTTAAGCCAGCCTCCCCCACTGTTTAATGCCGGGAAACCCCCCCCAAGGCAAGAACCAATCTGCTCCAGTGGAGACCAATCTCTGACCCAGAGCCTCCACCAGCAGGATCCAGAATTTTACATACTACGTACGCATTAATATTCTTTAGTTCCAGGTAGGTATCTAAGCCTTTCTTGAAACTCTCTACAGTTCCTGCTGTGACCAGCATCTCAGGCAGGCTATTCCACAGATTCATAGTTCTTACAGTGAGGAACGCTCTTTTCCTCTGGAGATTGAATCCTTTTTTCTCTAGTCGAAGGGAATGTCCCCTTGTCTTTTGAGGGGGCTTCACTTGAAATAATTTTTCCCCTTTACTTTTTGTAGGAACCATTTATATTAAAAAATTAATCTTTGTCCCCCCGAAGCTGTCTTTTCATCAAGACTAAATAGTTAAATTCTACTAACCTCTCCTCATAACTAAGATGCTCCATTCCCCTTAAAAGGGTTGGTTACTCGTATTTGTACTCTCTCTAGCTCCATTACATCTCTTCTATAGACTGGGGCCCAGAACTGAACAGCATATTCTAAGTGAGGACGCACCAATGCTTTTTACAGCGGTAGAATTACATCCTTGTCCGCGAGTCCATCCCTCTTTTAATACACGCCAATATCTTACTTCCCCTAGAGGCAGCTGTTTGGGCCATTGCATGTGTTTTGTAGTCTATGATCTAAAAGAATGCCCAGATCTTTCTCAACAAGCATTCTCCAAGTTTTTCTCCCCCTAAAACATATGATGCCTGTATATTATTTCTACCCAGATGCAGAACCTTACATTTATCCCCCTTGAACCTCATTTGCCAAGTGGATGCACAAATACTCAGTGTGTCCGGGTCTGCTTGCAATTTAATGAACATCTTCTATAGATTGCACAACCCTGCATAGCTTCGTGTCATCTGCAAAAATCGAAAACCCTGCTATTGATCCCTTCCACTATATCGTTAATAAATTCATTAAATAAGAGAAGACCTAATACTGACCCCTGCGGCACACCACTCACAACCGGGGAACCACTCAGAGTAGGAGTCATTTACCAAACCACTTCTTAGTACGATCCAGCAGCCTGTTTTTAATCCAATTACACACTGTTTCTCTAACCCAATGGATTCTAATTTACTAACAAATGCTTATGGGGACAGTGTCGAATGTCCTTTGTAAAGTCTAAAAACACAATATCCACCTCTCCCCTGCTATCCAGACTTTACTCACCTCTTCATAAAAACAGATCAGTTTGGGTTTCTGACAGCTTCTTCCTTAGTAAGTCCGTGCTGGCAATCACTAATAATATTGTGTTTGTCAACATACCCCTGTATGTAGTCCCTTATGAGCCCTCAAACATTTTTCCCACAACAGTGTTTAAATTTTACTGGTCTATAATTACTGGGAAAGATTGGAACCTTTTTTTGGAGATGGGAACAACATTTGCCTTTCGCCAATCTCCTGGTACTATACCAGTCCCCAGGGAATCTCTAAATATCATGTACAGGGGCACAGAGATAACTGAGGTGAGCTCTTTAAGAACTCTTGGGTGAATGCCATCAGGGCCTGGAACCTTGTTCCATCCAGTTGCATACAGTGCTGACGATAACTCCGTTTCTGGCCACTTAACTCCCTAACTAAGGAGCTTGACAGAGAGAGGGAACTCCCTCTGTCATGGAGTACTGATGGTCTTTACGACAATCGGATGTCAAACAATGGCCCTAGGGTTATCACTGATATAGGTTTATCAGGGCCTCACAGGCTGAATGACTGATACAAAACACATTGCTGTACAGACATGTAATGCAATGTTTTACATCAGTGATCTAATGTTCTTGTCCTATAATGGGAAAAGTAAAAAAAAAAAAAAAAAAGTAAACGTGTGAAAAAAGTAAAAAAGTCAATATCCCAGTCTCGCGCTTCCCTAAGAGCATTACTATTGCCCTCTCGGATGCAACTAATCTTGAAGACCCCACTGACAAGTGGATTGATACTTTTTATATATCAGCTTTTGAAGCCTCCAGAGTGGCCCTGCAACCTGCCTTTTTTCCTCCCCTAACTCAGCAAGACCTGTATGGTTTGGGGCAAACAACTTCAGCAGACTACTAAGATACCTAATGAATGATCCACCTGAGTGTACCACTGGACCACACTCAGGTGGATCATTCATTAGGTATTTTAGTAGTCTCATTTAATCTTGGTTTCAAGTGTCCTTTTCCTCCAGCAGCCTTAAGAGCTACAGTCATATGAAAAAGTTTGGGCACCCCTATTAATCTTAATCATTTTTAGTTCTAAATATTTGGGTGTTTGCAACAGCCATTTCAATTTGATTTTATCTAATAACTGATGGACAACAGTAATATTTCTGGATTGAAATGAGGTTTATTGTACTAACACAAAAATGTGCAATATGCATTAAACCAAATTTTGACTGGTGCAAAAATTTGGGTACCCTTATCATTTTTTTTGATTTGAAAACTCCTAATTACTTTTTACGACTTTCTGAAGCACAACTTTGTTTTGTAACCTCACTGAGCTTTGAATTATAGCCAGGTGTATTCCCAAATTTTGAGAAAAGGTATTTTAAGGTGGCCAATTGCCCAAATTTTCTCATATTTGAATCTCCTGTGAAGAGTGGCATCATGGGCTCCTCAAAAAAACTCTCAAATGATCTGAAAACAAAGATTGTTCAACATAGTTATTCAGGGGAAGGATACAAAAAGTTGCCTCAGAGATTTAACCTGTCAGTTTCCACTGTGAGGAAAAATAGTAAGGAAATGGAAGACCACAGGGACAGTTCTTGTTAAGCCCAGAAGTGGCAGGCCAAGAAAAATATCAGAAAGGCAGAGAAGAAGAATGGTTAGAACAGTCAAGGACAATCCACAGACCACCTCCAAAGAGCTGCAGCATCATCTTGCTGCAGATGGTGTCACTGTGCATCGGTCAACAATACAGCACACTTTGCACAAGGAGAAGCTGTATGGGAGAGTGACGCGAAAGAAGCCATTTCTGAAAGCAACGCCACAAACAGAGTCGCCTGAGGTATGCAAAAAAACATTTGGACAAGCCTGCTTCTTTTTGGAAGAAGGTCCTGGGGAAATGAGGGAAACAAAGTTTGAGTTGTTTGGTCATAAAAAAAAGGGCTTTTTGCAGGGGGTCCCAAAAAACAAGCTTTCCAAAAAAAAACCTGTTCCCCAACTTTTAAAATTTTTGGTGGGGTTTTAATTTGCTTTGGGGCGGTGGGGCCAATCCCGGCACCGGTTTTCCTTGTTTAAATTTGGGGTGCAGGGGTTTCAGCTCCGTATCGCGGGATTCTTCAGAATAATGGACGGGTTTAAGTGATAAAATTTGAAGTTACCCCGGGGTTGGTATTTCAGCAAGAAATTTGACCCCCAAAAACCAGCTAAAAATTATTTGGGAAATTCAAAAAAGAGAACAAATTTTAAATGTTTGGAATGGCCACCCCCATTTCCCCAGACCTGTTTTTTAATTTAAAACATTGTAGGATACTTTGAAGGGGGTGTAAATGCTCGGGCCATAAAAAACTTAATGAACTTGAATTGTTTTGAAAAGAGGAAATGGTCAAAAATACCTACATCCAGGAAAAAAGGAAACTAAATTTTTAAAACCCTACAGGAAGGATTAGAGGCTTTTTTTTTTTGAAAAAAGGAGGTTTCAAACTAATTTAATGTCACTTTTTTTTGGGGTTGCCATTTTTTTGCAATTTGGTAAAATTTTTTGGTTTAATGCATATTGAAAATTTTTGTGTTAGTACAAAAAAACCTCTTTTCCCAATCGGGGGAAATTTTTACTTTTGTCCCCATTTTATTAGATATTTTAAAAATTGAAATGGTGTTGAAAAACACCCAATTTATTTTAAAAAAAAAAATTGTTTAAAGTTTTAATTTGGGGGTCCCCAAAAATTTACTTTAAATTTTGACTGTAAGTGAAACATATGTATTGCTTTGGGTTTTTGAAATTTAGGGAACTGCTTTATAAGGAAGTTTTTTTTAAATTTGACGTTAGTTAAACATTTAAGGGCCGGAAAATTTGGCCCTAAAAACGAAATAAAATTCTCACGTTTGGTTTTTTTTAAAATGTCATTTTTTTATCTTATATTTTTCCATAGTTTGTAAGGACAAAAAAAGGACGAAAAGCCCCATCCATTTAGCCTGTTGGGTTGGCAAAGGGTTTTGTTGACCCAGGGGAAAGGGCAAAAAACCCCAATGGGGATAGAAGCCTTTTGGGCCTCATTTTAGGGAAAAATTCCTTCCCCGAATTCCAATTGGCAATGGGAAAAAAATCCTGGATAAATTTGCCCCCTCTCCCAGAATTTTGCCCACTATAACTTTTATTTATTTTTGGCTCCGAAATGCATCCAAAACCCTTTTTAAAACTCTGTTAGTGAATTCATTTTTTAAAAATTTCCCTTTGGAGGATTTCCCCACAGTCTCCTGCCCCTTACGGAAAAGAATCTCTTTCTATGTTTATGTAGAAAAACTTTCTTTTCCTAAAGCGTAGAGGATCCCCCCCTGTTCTAGATACAGTCCTGGGTTTAAAAAAATTCTTGGGAGAGACCCTTATTTTGGCCTTTGATGTTTTTTAAACTTTATTTATTATGTCCCCCAAAAAGCCGTCTAATTTTGCAAACCCTTTCGGGGGTACTTTTTTTTCCCACCCAGTCCTTTTTTTATTTTTTTGGGGCCGCCTTTGAAACCTGTTCAAGCTCTAAAATGTTTTTTCCTGGCACTGGTCCCCAAAACTGTACAAAAATTTTCCTGTGTGGTCTAACCAGTGACTTGTATAATGGGAGAATAATGTTCCCCTTATGTGCCTCTATGCCCCTTCTTTTGGACCCCATGATCCTATTTGCCTTGGCAGTGCTGTCTGGCACTGGCTGGTCAATTAAGTTTACTGGGCCCCCAGGATTCCCAAGTTTCCCTTTTCCATGCCTTTTACCCAAGCCTTTTTCCATTTAAAAATGTAGTCATGTTAAAAGGAAATTTTTTCCCCCCATGTGCATAAAACCCTTTTGTTATTGTGTTAAAAATCATTGCCCCTTTCCAGCCCAGGCCTTTCCCAAAAAATTTTCCGATCCCTTTGTAAAAAAAACTTTTTCCTTTTATTGTTTTTGATTTTCTTTACAGGCTTTGTATCGTCTGGTAAGATCGTATTTTTAATGTGCAAACCTGTGTAAGATCGTTTTAAAGAAAAAAGTTTAAGGGAAAAGGGGGCCCAATTTTCTGACCTTTTTGGTACCCCAATAGTAAAACGATTCCCGTCTAGTTTGCACCGTTAATTACTAATTTTTTTTTTTCTAACATGGCCAGTTGCCCTTTCCCACTTGCAACCCCGTTTTCCCCAGTTTCCCGAAATTTTCCCTTTTAATTACCAACCCTTTTTTGGGCACTGTATCAAATGCTTTAGAAAAAAAACTAAATTTTATGGCATCCGTGCCTATTCCACACCCAGTCTAGCCCCTGAATTCCTCATAGAAAAATGAGGGGGATTAGTTCTGAAGGACCGATCCCTTCCCTTAAAAAATTTCTGGAAAAAGGTTTTACATTTATTTTTTTGTGAGATACTCCAGGATTGCATTTTCCCGGGGAAAAACCCTTTAAAACATTTTACCTACAAACAGGGTCAAACTTTCCCGACCTATAGTTTCCCCGGATCACTTTTTGGGTCCTTTTTGAATTTGACCAATTTGCTAAAGCCGCCCTTCCTTTTGGGGCATTTCCCCCTTTTATTCAGTCCATAAAAATTTTAAAAAATAGGGCCTATCTATGAACATCACTTAACTCCCCTTTGGGGCACGGGGGGTGTATGCCCATTTGGGCCTGGGGATTTGTCTATTTTAATTTTCTTAAGAAGGGGGCTGCACTTTTTTTTTGGCTAAGGGCAAGAAAATTTTAAATTGGAGTTTACCTCATCCCCCTTGTTCAAAAGGAAGCTCTTTCCCCCTGGTTTTTTACTGTGGAGGGAAAAAAATGTTTAATTTGGTTTTCTTTTTTTCTCATCGCCCCCTTCTGTCTCTCCCCCCAGTATTTTTCAAAAAGGGGCCAAACATTTTTTGTTTTAAACTTTTTTATTTTATATAGTTTTAAAAAAAAATTTTGGGGTTAGTTTTACTTTTATGGGATACGGTTTCATCTCCGATTTGCTTCCCTTTTTCTTTTTTTTACCCCACTTTATTTTTTTTTGCTTTTTGCTTTTTAGTGCCTCTTCACTTTCCTCCTGGGTTTTTGTTGGTTTTAAACGCTTTTTTTTTGTTTTTTTGCCTTTTTAAAATCCCCGTTTTTCCAAAATTGGGGTTTTTCCTGTTTCTAATTATTTAATTACCATAAAGGTTTGGGACCTCTCACAGTGGTAGCCTAGGATGTTTTTAAAAAAAATCCCATTTATTATTTGTTTGCCCTATTTAAACCCTTTTTTCCAAATCAATAAGGTTGGGGGCCCCCCTAAGCAGAATTAAAAAATTTGCCTTCCTAAAATTCTGTGTTTTTGTTTTGGCTCCTTGCAAAAAACTAATTGAAGGATTTAAAAGGAAATTTATTATATTAGGTTCCCCTATTTCCCAGGTGCCCCTCAAAACTGAAACCCTTTTTTACTCTGTCAGGTCTATTAGTTTAAAATATTTAAAACTTGAAGGGCCCTTTTATTTTGTCCAAGTTCTTGCACCTTTTGGGCCAAAGGTTTAATTTTCTTTAGTTTTTGACAAAAATGTTTTTCCCTTTTTGGGGGGGAAAGGGGTTTTAGTTTCCCAAAAATTTATTTTTTGGTTTTTTTTAAAAAAAGCCCATAATTTTTTTTCTATTTTTGATTAGGCCCCCCTATTTTATTTGGGAGGGTTTATTTTTATGGTTCTGGTTTTTTGGGGGGCATTTAGCAGGCCCCTTTTTTATTATTTGTTTTTGTTTGGCCCCCCATGTATATTTAACCCCCTAATGATTCCACTTGTTCAAATTTTCCCGTTTCCTTTTATCTTCCTGCATGTTGGCCCTTTAGGACCCGGATTTTCATAGAGACAGGGACCCCCCCCCTTTCCCCGGGCTTTTCGATCCTTTTTTAAAAAAGACTGTAATTTCCGTAAAGTTTTTAAACCCTTTCCCGTCTTTCTCTCCTCCGCCAAGTCTCTTTTATCCCCCACGAAGTCATTTTTTTCTTCAGCCATTTGTAATTAAATAATTCTTCTTCTAATAAAAAAGTGTTTTTTTTTCATGTCACTTTCAAACCCCCTGGGAAACTCAATTTTAAAAAGTGCCCGGGCCCCTTTCATGTTGGGTTTGTTTTTTTTTTAAATGCCTTTTTATTTTTTAGGACATTAGGAAGCTACAATTACTAGCAATTTTTCACAATTTTTAAGAAAAAAATGGGGCTTCAGTTTTTTTTTTGGGGTTTGTCCGTTTGATTTGGCTTTAAGGGCTGGTATGTTAGACAGCCCCATAAATCACACCATTTAAGAAAGTTACACCCCTTAAGGAAGTCTGTTAACTTTCTAGGTATTTCATACAAATTAAAGCAAAGTAGAGTTCAAGTTTCAAAGTTGCAAAACTTTTTTTTTGCAGATTTTAAAATTTTACCCTTTTTTTTACTGCAACACAGTAGAAGTTAACAGGGAAATGCACATGATATTAATTTCCCTGATTCTGCAGCTTTAAGAAATAACCAATTTGTACCCTTGAATGATATTCAAATGGCCTCAGAATAGGAGAAGCACCAATTAAATTTTGGGCTTCATTTTTATAAGGATATTTTGTATGCACCATTTCAGGTTTTATGAAACCCTAAGTTGCGAAAATTTAATAAAAACCCCACAAAAGACCTCATTTTAGAAATTATAATCCATAAGGAATATATCCAGGGGTGTAGTAAGTAAATTGACCCTACAGGTGTTTCACAGATTTTTTTAGCATTGGGACATGGAAATGAAAAAAATCATTTCCAATAATATGCTGTTATAGTTGAAAATTTTTCATTTCATTGCTCGCAGTATAAATTACATGTTACTGTTAATCTGTGGGGCAATACAATTACAGGGCTACCAAATTTGTAGTTTTTCAATGCTGTTTTTATTGTGTAAAACAATGTTTATGCATTGCCGTATTCTGATAGCCATAACTTCTTTATTTTTCTGTTGACAGTTGTGTAAAGGCTTTTTTTTGTAGGATGGTACCACATTAAGGTTTATCTGATTTTTTTTATTGCTTTTTATTCCACTTTATGTGCAGCGGAATAAACAAAAATTGTGATTTTGGCACTGTGTTTTTTTTGTTCAATGACCTTTATCATGTGGGTTCAATAACATGACAGACTTATAGGCGAGGTTGTATGCATGTGGTGATACCAGTTTACTTTTGTGGGGGAAGTGGGTGATTGGTAGTTCTAATGAGAAAAGGGCAGTGTGGGTATATTACTTAATGTGTATTTTTTTTACTTCATTTTTTTGTTTTCTTTTTTTATCAACTTTTTACTTGTCTCTGTGGGGTACTAGACTTGGCAATCGTTTGATCACTGGTACAATACATTGTACTACAGGACTGCACTGCAATGTATTATACACCTGTCAGCTACCATGCCAGGCCGTGCCCTCGGACAAAGTCGGTTTTGGTGACATCACAGACAACTTAGAAGCATTACTTCGGCTTCCAGGCTGTCATATAGACCATTTAAGTGTCAAACAGATGGAGTAAACTCCAGTCCCAGCCATTGGCAAAGGACCTAGGTTGTAATGTACAACTGGTTTCCCACAACGATTGTGTGTTCTTAGTTTCTTAACCTGCACGATCGCCATACCATAAATGTATGATTTAAAAGCATAACATTTTGGAAAGGGGTTAGAGGGACTGTCACACTGCGAGTTGTGGTCCTTGTACCGGACCGCGGACACATTCATTTCAGAGCTCTCACTCTGGTCCCTGTTGGCATCTACTCACCTCTTCACGCTCCTAGTTTGCCTCCTGCTGCTGCCAATGTCCAGCACGTGCAGGCTCTTGAAGATTTAAAGGTTCAGCCGATCATTTGTCCTCAAATGGCGGGCCACCTCTTCGTTCCTCCCTGCAACCTGTTCCAGACTATTAGTGATTCCTGCTGTTGGTTTGTGCTACCTTGCATTTCTACTGTGACTTCCTGGTTTGACCTCTGCTTTTGGAATCCTGACTTTAACTGCCCTTAACTGCCTGCCTATGACCCAGCTACACCTCTGCCTACCTCCTTGGTACCACAGCCGTCATTGCAAGTGGTCACGTTAGGGATAGCGATCTAGGAGTTCTCCACTGCTAAGTCCACCCACCTTGCGGAAGGCTATGGTGAATGCCAGGGGGCTCTTTAGGCTCTACCTCTGGCATGGTCATTGTCATCACTTACAATGTTGACCGTATAATCTGCCATGGATCCCACCATTGTGCTTCTTCCAGAAATCCAGCACATCGCGGATGTGATGGCCCACCTAAGTACCTGCCAAGAGCAGCTATTCTAGATGCTACAGTCTATTGCCACATGGTCTCCAGAAGTTGCACCTACACTGATGCCTGCTGTCGCCCTGCATCCACCTACCTTAGCCAATCCTGGTCTGTACCTATTGCTGCCATCTTATTACTACGGTGAACCAAGACATGCTGTGGGTTTCTCAACCAGAACACCATTAATTTTAAACTCCTGGTGCATCAATTTTGTACAAATCGAGCCAAGGTAGCCTTCATTATTAGCCTGCTCTGTGGTGAAGCCATAGCCTCTATCATAGGAAAGCCGGATGCCTGCTGTGGGGGACGGGGAGACACCAATCATTCCTATATAGGCCCCCATTAGGTAGGGAGGTGTATACACCTCTCCCCAGTTAGTAGGTAGGTATATAGGTCTCAGTAGGTAGCTAGGTATATGTCCCCTTAGTAGGTGAGTAAATACAGTGGGTGATAAAAGTATTGCACACGGGCAAATAAATCAAACCATAGTTGTCCATAAATTAAGTTATGTGTAATTATGTGAAATGACACAGGGAATAAGTATTGAACACACGAAGTGCAAAAAGCCATGGAAATCATGACACCAGCTGACATATCGGTAATTAAAAAGCAATCCTGTCAGTAAAAAATATCAGCTGGTTCAACTGACGGCATATAAAAAGTTGTCTCATTACCAAAGTACCACACAAGAAACATTTCATAGTGGGTAAAATCAGTGAGCTGTCTTAAGATTTTCGCAACCTTATTGTTTTAAAACATACTGATGGCATTGGTACATTGGCACACTAAACTACTGAAGGTTCCAGTAAGCACTGTTGGGGCCATAATCTGAAGGCAGACAGAACACCATTTCACCATAAACTGGCCATGACCAAGTGCTCCTCACAAGATTTCAGACAGTTGGAGTGAAAAGAATTATCAGAAGAGTTGTCCAAGAGCAAAGGACCACATGTAGATCGCTTCAGAAAGACCTGAAATCAGCAGATACAATTGTTTCAAAGAAAACAATAAGTAATGGACTCATCCTCCGTAGCCTGTTTGCACGCTCACCACTCCATTGCTCCACAACATTTAGACAAGCCCGTGAAATACTGAGACAATACAGTCTGGTCAGATGAGACAAAAATGTAACTCTTTCAATGCCATAATACACACCAAGTTTGGAGGCCAGAAGGCCCTGCATATCTTCCCAAAACACCATACCTACAGTGAAGTTTGGAAGTGGGAACATCATAGTGTGGGGTTGTTTATCAGCATACGGCACTGGTAAACTTCATATAATTAAAGGAAGAATGAATGGACAAATATACCAAGATATCTGCTAGGATGATGAAGATAAATTGAGGGTGGACATTTCGGCAAAACAATGATCCAAATAGCCAAAGACACTCTCAATTGCTTTCAGAGAAAAAAAAAATAAAGTAACTAGAATGGTCCAGCCAACCAACCGAGCTGAATCCAATAGAAAACCTGTGGAAGGACCTTAAGCTCAGAATTCATTAAAGAAGCCCACGGAACCTTCAGCATTTGAAGAGTGTGTGGAAGAATGGGCCAAAATCACACGTGAGCAATGACTGCAATTTGTTTCTCCATACAAGAGGCGTCTTGAAGCTTTCATCACCAACAAAGACTTTTGTATGAAGTATTTTATAAATTTCTGTAAGCACTGAAAATAAATGTATAACGCCGTTCCAGCATGGGTTCATGAAGGATCGGTCCTGTCAGACTAATTTTCATCAGCTTCTATGAGGAAGTCAGTGCTAGACTGGATCGGGGGTGAGGCATGGATGTCATATATCTAGATTTTTCTAAAGCATTTGATACGGTGCCACATAAAAGGTTGGTAAATATAATGAGACTGCTTGGACTGGGGGAAAATGTGTGCAAGTGGGTAAGTAACTATCTCACTGATAGAAAACAAAGGGTAGTAATTAACGGTACATACTCAGACTGAATCGCTGTTACTAGTGGGGTACCACAAGGGTCAGTATTAGGCCCTCTCCTCTTTAACATTTTCAATAATGATCTTACACAGGGAATACACAGTAGAATATCGATCTTTGCAGACGATACTAAGCTCTGTAAAGTAATCAACACAATAGAGGATAATATGTTATTACAAAGGGATCTGGATAAGTTGGAGGCCTGGGCACGGAAATGGCAGATGAGTTTTAACACTGATAAATGCAAGGTTATGCACATGGGGAAGAGAAATCCATTTAACATGATTACATGTTAAATGGAAAAACACTGGGTAAAAGTGACAGGGAGAAGGACTTGGGAATCCTGGTGGACAGTAAACTTAATTGTCGCATCCAGTGTCAGGCAGCAGCTGCCAAGTCAAATAGGATCATGGGTGCATTAAAAGGGGCATAGATGCACATGATGAGAACAAATTTTTCTCCCATTATACAAGTCACTGGTTAGAACCACACATGGATATTGTGTACAGTTTTGGGCACCAGTGCACAGGAAAGACATTGTAGAGCTTGAACAGGTACAAAGGCGGGACAACAAAAATAATAACAGGTCTGGGTGGACTACAGTACACAGAAAGATTGGCAAGATTAGGGTTATTTAGTTTAGAGAAAAGAAGGTTTCGGGGGGACTTAATAAATTTGTTAAAAAACTTCAAAGGTAAATTATAGAGATCCCCCCCCCAAAGGGTTTTAAATTTATACACAGGGCAATATCTAGAACAAGGGGGCATCCTTTAGTCTTGAGGAACCGAAAGTTTCTACAAAAAACCATAGAAGGGGATTCTTTACTGTAAAGCGTGGACTAGGGAAATTCTCTGCCAGAGGGACTTGTAAAGGTGAATTCAAAAAAACCTTTAAAAAAGGGTTTGGATGCATTTTGGAGCGAAATAATTAACAAGTTATAGTGATAGGATTCGGGGAGAGGGGTCATTGATCCCAGGGTTTTTTTCTGATTGCCAGTTTTGGAGTCGGGAAGGGGATATTTTTCCCTAAAATGGGGAAAATTGGCTTCTACCTCATTGGGGGTTTTTGCCTTCCTTGGTTTCAAAAACCTTGGGCAAAACCCGGCTAAAACTAAAAGGGGGGGCCCGACTTGTCTTTTTTTGGGGCCTTACAAACTATAAAAAACTATAAAATTTTTAATACTTTTTCTCATTGTTAAATATATTTTAAATTTTTTTTAAAAATTGTTTTATTTGTCTTTGGGGTTTTGGGAATGATTTTGTTAAAAATATCTGATATAAATTTCATGTCAATAGAACCTTTAGAATTTTTTATTTATTTAAAGAAAATTTTCGATGTTTTTCAATATTTTTTTTCACTCGCTACCTTCACCTACCTCACATCCCCAGTAAAAGGAGGTAGGTATTTAGGTCCCTTCAAAAAAAAAAATGGCGCCAGGTAGGTATTGTAAGGTGGTAGCTGGGAAGGTCCATAATGGTGTGTACATCTTAGCTAGATTTCGGGTCAAAATCTGGGGAACTTAACATGTAAACCCAAGGTTCCCTGGCCTTGGCAGGGTGGGGAAGCCTTTTGTTTTTTGTTGTATAAAGGCCAAACATTTAACTGTTGACACCCTTTAGCGTTAGAATGGCTGCTTGGGCACAACCCGGGATAGCTCTTTTCGGGAGTAGGCAAAGTGTTGGGCGCGTGCCTTCTCCACTCCCGTGTTCCAGGCCGGGGTTTGGCTGGCCTTTATAAATTGCTATTAAAGGGGCTGACAAAAGGGAGATCTTGTATACAGATAAAGGGAATTTTGGGCCCCCCCCCCCCCGGGGGAAAAAAACTCACTGGATCTCTCTAAACCCAAATTGGGCTGATAAATCATTTTTAGTGAGGGAAAATACACTGTGATAGTCAGCGCTCAGACAAACAGGAGTTTATTCATGTACTATTTTTGTTTGTGTTTGGCACCCGTTCCAAGCTGTAATACCTGTTGTGCTAATAAAACATGGGGGACCAATGTTTGAAACCAGAAAACCTGTCTGTGTCTCTGTCTGCATTGCACTTTACTGCAATCCCAGAGCGGCTACCACTTACATATGGTGGAAGATGTGGGGATATCTTAAAGAGACAGAAGGAGTGTGGTGAAAACCCATGCCCTTTGGGTAAAAAGCTAAAACTACCCCACGGGTTTGGGAAATTCTGCAAAAAAGGACAAAGCTCTTTTAAAGGCAGTTAGTTCAATCAAACCTCCACCTCCAACAAGCAGTTACTATACAACAGGAGACAACAACAAAAACAGGTAAACGCAGAAGCGGTAAAGGCCAAAAGTGAGACCAGTCATCTGCGGGTTGAACCAGAATTGCAACAGCGAAAAAAAACCTTTGACAAATGAGGGGGGGGGGATTGGGGGGGCGAAACCCCTTATCCCCCTTGTTTCAGAGGGCCCGCTGAAAAATATGCCCTCCCAAAGGGATAAAATTTTAAGCCTACAGGGGTCCCATTTGAGAGGATCATTGAGGGGGTACAGCTAACCCAAGACCAGTGGGCTGACATGCTGGCAGCCTTCTTCACAGGGGAACCCCAAAAAATTGTTCTTTGACTTGCCAGTCCATCTTTGTACCCAATTGAAGGAAAAATTTTTACTAAACCCAGCTTGGTGTTATTTTGGGGCTGCCCGGGAGCACTGCGGGGCCCTTCACCGGGGTTTTACAACGCACCTTATCAGCAAGTGGCTGTAGCCGGAGAAGCTCACGCCCCCCCAAAATTTGGGGAACGGGTCAAAATGAAACCCAAAATTTTGCCCGTGCCCTCCCGGGTTGAGGATACACCCACTGCGGGGGTATCAAACCCAAAAAGTGTGGAGGGGACTTGGTGTCCATAGTGGAGGGGTTTTTACTGCCCTGGGGGATTCCTCCGGACTTCCAGGGGCCCCGGGGAAGAAAAGGGGAAAAGGGGGCATACAGTAAAAAATGTTCCGGGTTTATTAAGGGGGGGAGAAACTGAAGGGCTACGCAGGGGGGGCTTTTTTTTAAAGGGGCGAAATTTTCAAAGGGGTGGATACCCAAAACACCAATGAAAAAATTTTCAATTTTTTATTAAAGATTGGGGATGACGATATTATCGAAAAAAAGTTGAAATCGGCAGGGTTTTTTTGGCTGATAAAAATTTCCCGATCCCCGGGGATTTTTTAGGTGAAATCTTACAGATAATCTATTACTAACGCGCCATTTTCAGGGGTTTCCTGTCTTTTGGGCGGGCCACCAATCAGCCCCAAGGATAGGGGGCGGGTAAAGGGAGGATGTACAACTTCCCCAAATTTTTGGGCAGTTTTTTATGGATCTCATTGGCTAAAAATCCCCGTGACCCTTCCATTTTATCTATGCATTGCATTTTTTGTTTGAGTCATAACCTGTTTTAATCACAAAAACCCTCAGAACTGCCCTCCCTGCGTTTAAACCAATAGGTTTGTTCTAACAGCTTTGATATCTTTCTAATACAAAAACCCAAACCATCCCCCTACAGCTTAGAAAAAGGGGTTAGATTAGGAATTTCACAAAGTAGGGGCGATTACGTTGACTATCTTTCATGGGGGTCGATATTTGGATATGGGGCCAATTATCAATAAGATTTTCCGGATAGTCGTTTAATAGATTATCCCCCGATGACCATTTAAAGTCTATGGGAAAAGGAAAAAACCCCTTCTTTAAATTCACCCCCCAAAACAGGGTGGAGAAGCTGGAATTAACATCCACAACAGCAAATGTAAAAGTGCTAAATCTTTGGCCCAAGAAAAATTAGGTTATAAAACCCACAGAAAAAAAATTCACAGACCATTCACTATCCCTGTTTTTCACCACATAAATGACCCTTAAACCGGGAAAGCCCCAAAAATTTAAAAAAATTTAAAGAAGGCAGTATGTTTTAAAACCATCATTTTCCCTTGAACTGGACCTTGAATATCCCGGGCCGGGAACGCGGGGCATGGGGCCCCAAACCTGCAAACCCCCCCCATTTTAAAAGGGGGCCGGAAAAAAGGGAGTTTTTTCAAAACCCCCAAATTTTTGTTTCACGGGGACTTTGACTATACCGGGTTCCTGGGCGTCAGCTGAGCCCCAAACCTGCATGCCCCCGGTTTTAAAAAGGGGCCGGGGAAAAAGGGGAGTCTTTCCCCCACCTTTTTAGTTTGAACTGGACAAAAACTATAACTACCCTTTAAACCGGGGAAAGAGGGAACCTTAAACCTTTCTGACCCACAGTTTAAAAAAGTATTTGGGAAAAGGGGGTCTTTTACAACCCCCATTTTAGTTAAAAACTGGACATTGACTAACCTGTTCTTCCCCACAGTATACCTTTTAAACCTGTCTGCCCCCACTAAAAAAAAAAAGTGCGGGGAAAAAAGGAGTCTCTAAACCACCATTTTATTTTAAACTGGACATTAACTATATCTGTCCTGAAACCGCAGAATGATCATTAAACCTGTCTAAACCCACAGATTAAAAAGGCCGTTTTTTAAAAGGAGTCTTCATCCACCATTTTAGTTTCACTGGACATTAAATATACCTGTCCTGGGCCCAAAAAGCATGGGGGCCCCAAAAACCTGCATGACCCCACTTTTTAAAAAAGTCCCGGGAAAAAGGATTTCTTTAACCACCATTTTTTTTTCCCACGGGACATGGGAATATCCCTGTCCTGGGCCACAGCTTTACCCCAAAACCCCTGTTTAAACCCAAAAAGATACAAATTTGCCACTTTGCTATTTTGTACATTTACTTCATTTTGTTTTATTTTTTGGGTAACTGGGGGCATTTTTTTTTTTACAGAATTTATTTAGGGAAGTTTTATTTAAGTTTTACATTATTACCATTTTTCTTTTTTTTTAAGTGTGATAACATACAACAAAACACCCCTCCCTGGGAGTTTTTAAAGGTATTTTTTTTCACGGTAGGGTGGTTTAAATTTGTCCGTTTTCACCCCATAAAGTAATAAAAAAGTCCTTTTCATCCCCCAAAACCCCCTTCTTTTGTTGAGAAGCATTTGCCCTCCCCGGGTTCTGAGACTGATTCAAACCCCAAACAATTCAATGGTTTAAATTTTTTTTTCCCAAAAACCTTCTTTATTGATTAGGGACAGACTCCCCGGGATCAAATGTTGGGGCCCCCCCCTAGTGACTCCCCGCCCCCGAAAAATTTAAACCACAAAAAGTGCATTTTGTTTCCATTTCCCGGGGCCCTTTTTGACACTACTTAACCTCCCCATTGGGAAAACAAACCCTTTTTTAAAATTCCCGATTTTTTAGAGAAATTTTTAAGGTCTCCTTATTTCCCCTAATGGTTTAGACCAGTGCTGGCCCCTTTTAGCCACTGTTAACACGGAGGTCCACCGGGCCGACTTACAGGGGTGCGGTGAGAAAACCAGGGTAGGTCTGTCAAACTATTAACACGCAGGTTTCAGCACCCAAAGGGGCCCGGGGTTTTCAGTGGGGGCGGTGAGAGGGGCCCGGCCCGGCCCTCCGTTCATCTATTTAAAACCCGGGAAAAATTTCCCTTATTTACGCAGGCCCAAAGAAAAAGTCGTGGGGGAAGGGGGAAGTGTGAGGTAAAACCTTTCCCCCTTCCTCAGTACACAGTCAAGACCCCGGGTACGCTTACCCCTCCCCTATGAGTGGGGGGACCAATTGAGTTAAATTGGAAATATGATGGGTTTAAAGCTTTTGTTCCACCCCCGGGGGGCCCCCCTTTTTCTTGGGCATTCTTTTTTCATTTTTAAAAATCAAACGTGCTGGAGGAAATTGTCTCTGTAATTTGTTCACCCGTCCGTGCTCCTACTCCATGTCCCCCTTTAATAAAAAACATTTTGGTTTTAAATTTTCCTGTACCCCCCCTTCTACAAATTTTTGGGGGAAATTTTTTTTCCAGCTTTTTTACATGCAAGTTTTTTAGTTTGTTTAATTCAGAAAAAAACATTTTTTTAAAAAAGGGTGGAATCCCACCATTTTCTTTGTTTTTTCTTTTTTAATTGTATTAAAATTTGGGTTGTTTCAATTAAAAGGGATTTATAGCTAAAGTTTAAAAGAACTTGCAAAAAACAAATTTATTTTTCAATATGTGTCCATTTTAAAAGGGGTCCTACCTATTCCCGTTTCTGACAGCCCCTCACCCTTGAGCCACTCTTGAAATTGTGAAAACAAAAGTCTGTTAGAAACAACATTTTTTTTATAATAGGGGCCTGTAGTATAGCTGCATGTTCCCCGGGAAAAATGCCCCCAAATTATTCAAAACATGACCCATGGGGAAATTTTTTCAATTTGAAGAACAAAAGTCGTTAGAAACAAAAATTTTTTTTATAAAAAGGGCCTGTTTGTTTAACTGCATTTTCACAGCAAAATGCCCCAAAAAAAATTTTAAAGGGGATGGGCCCCTTTACCCTTTGGACAATTGTGAGGAAAAAAATGGGCTGTTTGAAAAAACAAATTTTTTTTTTAAAAGGCCCCCGTGGGATGGCTGCATGTCACAGAAAATGCCCCCCAAAATTCAAAAAAAAAAACCCTTTTATCCACTCTTGGGCAATTGTGAAGAACCAAAAGGGCTGTTAGAAAAAAACATTTTTAATAGGACCTGTTGTAAAGTGGGAAAGTCACAGCCAAAAACCCCCAAAAAATTTTAAAGCCCGGGCCCTTTTACCACTTTGGACAATTGAAAAGAAACCCAAAAGTCTGTTAGGGAAAAAACATTTTTTTAAAATAGGACCTGTATTTTGGCTGGCCTTTTCACAGGGAAAATGGCCCCCAAAAAATTTAAAGGCTGACCCCTTGGGGGGCCCCCTTTAAAACAATTGTGAAGAACAAATGTTTTTTTTGAAAAAAAAATTTTTTTTTTAAAAGGACCTGTAGTATTTGGGATTTAAAGGGAGGGCCCTGACCCAAAAAATTATAAAAAAGACTTCCAGCCACTGTTTAAAAAAATTTTGAGGGAGAAATGCCAAATTAAAAGCCAAAATTTTTGTTCCAAAGGACCATGATTATTCCTTTATCTCACAGCAACATGACCCCAAAAAATTATAAATATTTACTTCTCCAGCCACTATTAAAAAATTTTGATGGAGAAATGGGCCCCTTAGAAGGGCCCCATTTCTGTTCCAAAGGAAAAATAAATTTTTAGGGTGTATCTCAAAAACAAAAAGACCTTTTAAACCATTGACAATGGGGAAAAAATTCTAAAGATAAAATGGTAAAAAGGAACGGTGTTTTCTTTAAACCCTTTCTGTCTTTTACAGTCTCCCACAGCAAAACCCCAAAAGGAAATGTTGGGAAAAAAAGAATAAAAAAATTTCAGTAAGAAATGATCATTTTAAAAAAAAGTTTTCAAGAGGACTCATTTTTGTTTGAAAAGGGGAAAGTGAAAATAGACTGGCCCAAATAATCGGTGACCCCGGCAATTGGGGCCACAACATCATTCCCGAGAAACCATGCCTGATTCATCCCTTTATGAAAGTCAAACGACCACATTATCTGTGGAAAGGCGGGGGGCGTTTGTTCCCCTTAAAGACCCTCCAAATGTGGGTTGAAAAGGGCCGGGTCAGATATGACGTGGCTGGGTGCGCAGGACAAACCTCTATGGCGTGGCAGCGAGCCCCGGGCCATTCGTCCATTTTTGGGGGCCCAGAAGTTAATTTTGGGGCCGGAACACATCCCAAAAAATTCGGTGTTGAGACGGGGGAGACTTGTCGGCACCATGATCTTAAGCTGGGCTCTGTGTGTTGGATGTGTGCCCGCATTGGAAAGCGTTGGTGAGGGGGTAAAAAAAAGATTTCCAGAGGTCCCCCCCATTAGGCTTCTGGGGCCAAACCTTGCCTGCTGCTGCTTCTGCCGTAAAGGCTTTCTTGGCAATTACTGCTTGGGCACGTCGCTGATGTTTTTTCCACCGTCACATTTGAGGAACGTGAAGCAGACGAAACAGATGTCTCCAGTTGATCAATCAGCAATGTCTCCATTTCCTGCATTTTACTCTCTATTTGGGTGGGTGGAAGGAAAGTGCTGAGTTTTATTTTGTACCGGGGATCCAGGAGGGTGGCGACCCAGTAACTGTTATTCATTTTGATGGCCTTAATGCGAGGATCATGTTGGAGGAAATGGAGCATCCAAGCAGATGGAGCCTTGATTTCCCAAGCCTCTGGGTCGAGGGGCACTAGCAAACTGATCTTCCTCATCTTCTTCCTCCGCCTCAAATTCTCACCAACCTCTTTCCAAGGCAGGGACGTCGGTAACGTCGGTGTCTAGGAATACCTCCTCCTCCTCCTCCTCCGCTTCCTCCGGCCCCGCTTCAACACAGCCCTGACTTGCCTAAAGATGATGCACCCTGAGAGCTAAATGCGCCGCCTTTCACTAGCCCTGGACCCCGAACCACTGCCTAATGAATACTTCAGCAAAAAGAAGATTAGAACCAGCGATTTTTCTGTGTTTAAAAATTTATGCCTTTATTTCCATCCGTGGATGTAGGGGGTACAGGGGATCGACCAACGCGTTTCGGGCATTTACATATTGCCCTTGTTCACGGTAATGCTTACATTTTCATCTTAAATAGCTAAAAGGGGCGGTACTCACATTACGACGTCATTTACCCTTCAAATAAAAATAACAGAGCTAAAAGCTACACTGTGGTATTACATTGGAATAATTACATTTATTATATACAATTTGATGATGTTATAAAAAAAGAATATGAATCAGAATACATTAGTAAAAATAAGCTAAATCGTTCCTATAGTTCATTCCCGAAGGGAACCGTTGTTTCTAGTTCATATATCCAGGCAGCTTCGCGCAGACGCACCCTTGTGCTGCCAGTCACTTCCATTTACGGGGCATTCTACCTTTTCTATTCCATACCAACAAAAATCTGTAAATGAATTTTCATGGCATTCTACGAAATATTTGGTGACCCCTGAGTAAGTGCTTTTCCCTTTCTTTATATTGGTTATATGTTCTGCAATGCGTGTTTTTCCTTTTCGGATTGTGCTTCCTACATAGAGAATATTACACGCTATGCATTGTACTACATAAATAAGGTGATTTGTGTCACAATTTATAAAATCTTTTATTTTGTATGTTTTGTTTTTGTTTGGTCCCATAAAACTTTCCTTTTTAATGCTCAGTTTGCATACGTTGCATCTTTTTTTGTTGCATGGGAAGAACCAATATAATGAAAGGGAAAAGCACTTACTCAGGGGTCACCAAACATTTCGTAGAATGCCATGAAAATTCATTTACAGATTTTCGTTGGTATGGAATAGAAAAGGTAGAATGCCCCGTAAATGGAAGTGACTGGCAGCACAATGTGCGTCTGCGCGAAGCTGCCTGGATATATGAACTAGAAACACGGTTCCCTTCGGGAATGAACTATAGGAACGATTTAGCTTATATTTACTAATGTATTCTGAATCATATTCTCTTTTATAACCTCATCAGATTGTATATAATAAATGTAATTATTTCAATGTAATACCACAGTGTAGCTTTTAGCTCTGTTATTTTTATTTGAAGGGTAAATGACGTCGTAATGTGAGTACCGCCCCTTTTAGCTATTTAAGACGAAAATGTAAGCATTACCGTGAACAAGGGCAATATGTGAATGCCCGAAACGCGTTGGTCGATCCCCTGTACCCCCTACATCCACGGATGGAAATAAAGGCATAAATTTTTAAACACCGAAGAATCGCTGGTTCTAATCTTCTTTTCGCTCAAGCACATGTTTAGCAGGATACTGGGAACCTGTGAACCACGCAAACTACTGCTGGGAATTTCAGCCAGGCAAAGAAGCAGGTGCAAAGGATTCCACATTATGGTGAGCATTTGTATATGAGACACTGCCTAATGAAGTCTGATGAAATTGTGAAACTGTCGGGCCTTGTGGATTTGACGGAGAGAAAGGCTCCGTGTCCGCATCTGTGTCCGTCTCCTCCTCCGTCGCTGGTGGGACCTGTTGTTTCAGAGTGTCCAACGATCGTTCCAGAACTAAGATCACCACAATGCTCATGCTGACAAGGGCATCGTCCGCACTGACCATTTTGGTGGCTTCTTCAAAACTGGCAAGGATGGTGCCGAGCTCTTTCACCTGCCTCCACTCTCGGTGGCTCAACACCCCGAGGTCCGCACCGCTGCTTGTCAGGCCATGTGTCACTTCGTACTGCGTAATGGCATTGCGCTGCTGCCACAATCGCTGGAGCATGTGGAGGGTGGAATTCCAGTGTGTTGCCACGTCAACAATGAGACGGTTGACGGGGAGGCCGAGCTGACGCTGCAACGCAGCCAGGCGGGACGAAGCAGGGTGCGAACGGCGGAAGTACGAACTTAGACTTCGAGCCTTCCTCAGCAGGCAGTCCAGACCCGGGTAGCTCTTTAGAAATTTCTGGATGACAAGGTTCATGACATGTGCCAGGCAAGGGATGTGCTCCAGCCTACCGATCTTAAGGGCGGCCAGCAGATGTCGCCCATTATCGCACACCTCCTTGCCTGGCACAAGGTTCTTGTCACCCAGCCAGCGCTCGGTCTCGTTGCGGAGAACCGTCCACAGCTCCTGACCTGTGTGTGGACGGTCTCCAAGACAGATTAATTTCAACACGGCCTGGTTTCTCTGGGCACGTGATGCCACCAGAGGACCTTGGGGGAAAGAGCCTTGCACCATCCCTGCGGTTTTGAAGAGTGTGCGCCGAGCCTGAGAGCCACCGTCACCCCCAGAGACATCCACCCAGCTCACCCAGTGAGCTGTCACAGAGATATAGCGGCCTTGGCCGTGCTTACTAGTTCATGTGTCGGTGGTCAGATGGACTTTTCCGGACACAGATGCAGACAACGCGCTTGAAATTTTAGATGACACGTGGCTGACCGGGGCAGGGGGCTTTTCGGGCAAAAAAATGCTGCTGGATTGGTATTGGGGGCAGGCGAGGGCCCCTGACTGGCGGAACCATCTGTGTCCCCCGAGGGAAAGGCAACATTTCCAAGGAAAAACCCTGGCAATGCGACTTTCAGGTTTTGGGTTTTTGGGATGGCTTGGGTTAAAGTGTTTCTTCTGCCCCCCAAACCTGGAAGACAAAAGGGTGGGGGCTAGACTGGCGCTGTAGGCGGCAGGATCCAAACTGGGGGAAGGAGAAGGGGTGGGATGGGTCTCTGGTGGTGTGGTGGTACTCGGGCGAGGTGGAGGTGAACCGGAGGTGACCCCGATCATGCTTGAGAGACATGGGAGTGAGGAAGCTTGGTGGTGGCAGGGAGGACGTCCCAGAGAAGGGGGGTGTGACAGTGGTTTGTGGCCCGGCATGGGTTTGGGCCCTTTTTTTGGCCAAGTGAAGCCCCATTTAAAATCATGCATTCGGCATGTGACTAGACATTTTGGTGGGGGTTTAAAACACCAAAAGGTTCTTGCTCTATTATGCATTTACGGAAAAGGCGGCATTGACATCGTGGGTGAATCAGGGCTTCCCAAAAGAAGGCCCCAGGCTTGAGGGGGCCCTGGCCCTTTTTGCGGGATAAGCGAGGAGCGGGGTTTGCGCTGACCGTGGCTGGGGAATCATATCAGGGACTTTTTGCGGCGCCCTCTCCTTTTTGAGGGGGCCCCTTATGCCCATACCCCATCGTTTCCTTGTCCAGTGATGAAGTGTGAAAGAAGTTTTTTGAAAAAAACACTTTGGGATCCGCAACGTGACTTCGCGTCCTGATTTTGATCCAGGAGTGGGGCTAAAGGGAAAGGGGCCTGCAAGGGGTTCCCGCCCGCCGGGATTTTTCCCGTTGACCGGCTTCTTCTCCCCCTCTGATGGCATCAGTAATGGGGTAGGAGAGAAAATTTCCTTTTTGGGCCTCTTGATTTTTACATGCCTTTGACCCCAACCGCATTTTGTCATCAAAGAGGTCTTCAGAAAATGGTTACCACAGTGGTGGGTACAGGTTGACATTTGGGGGCTTCATTTGGAAGATGTGTGATGCTGATGACGACATTTTTTGGTGGGGAGGGCAGGAGGTAAGTGTGGGTGCAGGTTGCATTAACCAGAAGAACGATTGGGAGTGTTCGTTATGAGTTCACAGGGCGACCCCGCGTGCAGGCCTGACGGTCCTGCAACCGATGATCCCCTGGCATGGTGTTTCGCCAGCATGGAAAGGGGCCCTTCTCTCGTACCTCTCCCCCCATGCTACCCCCCCCCTTTTTTCGCTTACACCCGAATTTGCTTCCATGTTGGAAAAAAAAAAATTTGAGAAAGGGATGGGAAAAGTTTTGGAAGTTTTATTAAAAACGGCAAATCAAGCTATTTCAAATCCCCAAATAAAACAATTCAAATTTAACTGCAAGTGGCTCTACAACACAGCTGGCCTGTGCCAAAGTGAAAAAAACAGATCTGAATGATATGTAAAAAAAAGGTATGTTTTGGCACCTATTAAAATGTGGTGACTAAAAGTTTCTGGATTCAAAATTTAAAATGCAAAGTAGATCTATCAAAAAGCTTTTACTGAACCAAAAGTGAAAAAAAACCGTTGAAATGTATAGGATATTTAAGGTATTTTTTTGGACCTTCAGTACATTTTGGTGACTACAAAATTTATGTATTCAAAATTTAACTGCAAAGTGGATTCAAACAAAGCTTGATGACCAAAGTGAAAAAAAAAAACCCTTTTGAAATGTATACGGATTTAAAAGGGATTTTTGGACCTTTCGTACACCTTTTGGGTGATACAAAATTTGGTTCAAAAATTTTAAATGCAAAGGGGGCTTATCAAAACCGCTGGCCCGCGGAAAAGGGAAAAAAAAACGTATCTGAAATGTATATTTTTAATAAAAGGTATTTTTTGGAAACCTATCAAACTGTGGGACTACAAAGTTTGGATTAAATTTACTGCAAATAGATCTTCACAAAGTTACTGACCAAAAAAGAAAAAAAAACCTGTTGAAATGTATACGGATATTAAAGGGTTTTTTTGGGCCTTCAGTACCCTGTGGGGACTACAAGTTGCTGGATTCAAAATTTAAATGCAAGGGGCTTTAACACAGTGGGCTTGCCCCAAAAAGAGAAAAAACATATCTGAAATGTATACTGATAATAAAAGGTATTTTTTTTGGCCCCATCAAATGGGTGACTAAAAATTTGGGATTAAAATTTAAAATGCAAAGTGGGTCATCAACAAAGGTTGACTGACCAAAAGTGAAAAAAAAAACCCCGTTGAAAAGTATACGGATATTAAAAGGTATTTTTTTGGGATATCAGTACACCCGTGGTGACTACAAAGTTGCTGGATTCAAATTTAACTGCAAGGTGGCTTTTCCCAAAAAAAGCTGGCCTGGGGGAAAAAGGGAAAAAACCACTATCTGAAATTTTATATTAAATAAAAAAAGGATTTTTTTGGCCCATTTAAACCCATGTGGTGTTTAAAAATTTTTGCGGGGTTTAAAAATTTTTAACTCCCCAAATTTGATTTATAAACAAAAGGTTTTGGGAATGCCCAAAAAAGTAAAAAAAAAAACACCTGTCTAAAAATGATAGGGAAAATTTTAAAAAGTTTTTTTTGGCCCCTATCAGTACCCTGTGGTGACTCCCAAATTTTGCTGGTTTCTTTTTAACTGCAAGGTGGCCTAAAACACAGCTGGCCTGGGCCCAAAAATTTGAAAAAAACACGTATTTAAAATGTATATTGATAAAAAAAAAGGTTTTTTTTTGGCCCACTATCAACCTGTGGTGCTACAAAGTTGTGGATTAAAATTTAACTCCCAAAGTAGATCTATAAACAAAGTTTGACTACCAAAAGGGGAAAAAAACCCCTGCTGAAAAGGAAATAGGGGATTTTTAAAAGGTTTTTTTTGGCACCTAGAATTTTTAAACATTTTGGTACTACAAAATTGATGTATTAAAAATTTTAAACCCTGAAAAGGTGGCTCTATCAACACAGCTCCCACCCGCCAAATTTGAAAAAAACACGTTATGAAATGTATACTGTTAAAAAAAGGGTTTTTTTTTTGGCACCTATCAACCTGTGGTGACTAAAAAAATTTGTGGATTCAAATTTAACTGCAAAGTAGTTTCTATCAAAAAAGTTTTGACTGCCCAAAAGAGTGAAAAAAACACCTGTTTAAAAAGGGTATACGGTTTTTAAAAAAAAGGTTTTTTTTTGGAAACCTTTCAGTACACCTGTGGTACTAAAAAAGTTGGGGGTTTTCAATTTAACTCCCAAGGGTGGTTTTATAAACACGCTGGCCTCCCGAAAAAAGTAAAAAAAAAACCGTATCTGAAATGTTTTACTGAAAAAAAAAAGGAAATTTTTTGGTACCTATAAACCTGTGGTGACTCCCCAAAATTTGCTGTATTAAAAATTTTGTGCAAGGTTGGCTATATCAACAAACCGGGGACGGGGAAAAAATTTAAAAAAAGAACCCCTGTTTTGAAATGTTACTGAAAATTTTAAAAGTGGATTTTTTGCCCCTTTTCAAAAAACCTGCTTTTAAATAGAAAAGATCTATATCCTAATATAAGGCAATGCAATGTCTAAACAAAGTTTTGGTGTACAATACCCCGTATCCTTTTTTGGCTTGTTTTTTGGTTCGCCGGGGGGCCCCCCAAACCCCCCCCCAGTGACTTTAAAAAGCGGTAGAGCCCCTTTTAAAAATTTTCTTCCCTAACTACCTAAATTTTGCAATTCTCTGATTTTAAATTCAAAGGGATCACAGTTTTAAAAGTAGAGCTGTTTGTGAAAAAATAAAAAATTTCGCTGAGTGTTTGTAAAGTGTTTGGCAGAGGCGGGAGCGCACGCCCCTATTTGCTATGAGACGCTGATGGGACACTGATCATGAAAAAGGAAGGCTGTTTATGAAAAACGGGGTTTCTTTGTGTTTTTTCCGCCAATGAAACCCAATACACATCCCGTCATGACGTGAAACACATCTCACCCTGCTCTATTCTGTAAGCTGATTTGCTGGCCCCCAAAAAATGACGGGAAAAAGCGCCGAAAATGGCGCGATATTAATAGATTATGCACAGATTTTTAACCTAATTATCCCCGTGATCAAAAAAATCCGATCAACGAAAATTTACCGTGCCGATTTCAACTTTGCGATAATAATCGCCAACACTTAAAAATTTTACTTCCCTTTTTTGTTTTGAGAAAGCTTTAAGGATATCTACTTGGTGTGGTCAAACTTTCGGTGAAAGGGGGGGAAACGTGGGGGCCAAGGGGGGGGGACAGGGGGAGGGCTTTTGAAACGAAGGGATGTTTTTTCCCGCTCAGTGTGTTCTGTAAACTTCAATTGAAAAAATAAATTTTTTTTCTACCCCTTTTTTGGCCAGCAGGTTTTTGATAAAAGTTGCAAATTTTCCCTGTGTTTTAAATTCTTTTGCAATCATGGAGTCAATGTTTCCCAAAAAAAAAGGGGGCTTTAAATTATCCTATTTAAATTTTAAATTGGTTTAATAGAAGTTTCCTTTTTTCTTTTGGCGCAAAAAGTCAGTTTTACGCTATTGTGTTTTAAATTTTTTCCCTTTTTAAATTTCGCCTGTTGTCGTGGTGCGAAATGCTGGGCCCTTTTAATCCCTATAAAATTTTAAAATACTCTTTTGCGTCCCTGCGTCTAGTTTGGTTGCAAAGAGGGGGGGGGGGGGGGGGTTTTGGTTTTACGCATATTGTGTTATACATATTTGATAGTTTAAAAAACGCCGTAGTCAGGGGGGTGCGAAAAGGGTGCCAATTAATCCCTATAATATTTAAATACTTTTTTATTTTAAAATCCGGGGCGTTCCGTTTGGGGGCAAAGAGCCCCAGTTGGACGCATATTTTTGTTAATACCCTATTTGGGTTGTAAATTTCCCCCTTTGGCAGTGGTGCGAAGGTGCCATTTTTAAAACCCTATAAAATTTTTAATACTTCTAAATTTTACCAGTGCGTCTCGTTTGGGCTAATCGTGATTTGTACGTTAGTTTGTTGAAAAAACTATCAATTGCTTGTCCTACTGGGGCCGTTGTAAATTTTCGGGACTGAAGGAAGAACACTTTTTGATTTTGTGTATCGGTTCTTCCACCAGACCCAAAATTTTTCAGATATTTGATAGAAACAATTTGTTTCTAATCCTAGTTGGGTTGTGGGTTAAAAATTTGGGGGGATTTAAGAATGCTGTGGGTTTGCTGTCTTTTTTAATAAGGGACTGTCAAAAACTCTTCCAAACCTTTTTAAAATTTTTTCTTTCTTTAAACATGGAGCGGAAAAATGCGGGGGGTTTTGCGAGCAAGGGGGTATTTGGACCTGGAGGTAGAGGTACGAGGAAAGGGGCTTCTTCCCGTGTGGCGAAAACACGGAAAACCAAACGGTTTGTCGGTTGCGGACCCACAGGCCCGTCATTTCTGGGTCAGGGGTTTTGAAATTTAAAAATTTCGAACGCCCCTCGCCCAAACGTCTTCAGTGGTTTAAAAGGAAAAACCCGCTTTAGCAGTCTTACCTCCCCGTCTCCAGTCACGGCCACAAATTTTATCACATCATCGTTTAGGGATCCATCCAACATGAAGAGTAGGCAGCCCAAAAAGTCCCTCTATTTTTACCCACCACGGTTAAAAAATTCCCTTTTCTGAAGCCTCTTTTTTGAAAAGGGGTTGGGGGGCAGAAGGAATTTCCAAAGATCAACGGCCAAAAAGGATGATTTTGGGCTGCCCCCGACGCCCCAAACCCCTGAAGCCAAACAGAAAAGGGGGGAGAAGGAAAAAGTTTTTTCAACCCCAAAATATATACATTTTTCCCTTTTGCCTAAATTTACAAGCAAAGGTTAAATTCAACTGTATCTTTGTTGTGTGGGTAGAAAATACGCAAATTTTAACCCTTCAAAGCCTAGTTTGTTTCGGGGTCAATTCTTTGGCGCAATTTACATCCGGGGGTTTAATTTAAAACGTTGTTTGTTTTTTCTGGTGTGCTGACAAAATAAACCGTCCCTTTTTAACGCCAAAATATATACATTTTTCCCGTAGCTAATTCATGTCCCAAAGGTTTAAATTTAAGGGCCCGTTTGTGGGTTTTACATTTTTGTTAAAAAAACCCCATGTTTTTAAAAGACCATAAAGTAAATTTTTTCCCGGGGCCCTTTGTGGAGCGCAATTTTAATCCAAGGGTTAAACCCCAAACTTGTTACTGGGTTCATTTGGAGTCAAAAAACAGGGTGGGTTTTTTTATCATATAAAGATTCCCTATAAACAGTGTCTGTACTTTTTTGAAAACAATAAAAAGTATGTCAGACAGAGAGGGGGGCAGGGTCTGCACCTGCGAGTGGCAGTGGCACAAACATTCCTGGAAAAAGACCCCGGGCGCAAAACAGCAAGGGGGGCGTGCCCGCAGGGGTCCTCGGTGAGTAGGCCACAACTGCCGCTGTCATCTAGCGGCGTGTGTTGTTCAGCAATACCCAAGGGTTTCTTGATTGGTTGACTAGGGTCATCCTATTCCTCCCAGATGACCATCTGACAACCCAAGACAAGAGTTGGGTGGGAACTCAGACACAAACCCTTAGTGGGCATGGCTCGGAGAGCGGGTTCAGCGGCCCTCACCTGTCCTCAGCTCCGCACTGTCCCATCGGTTCCCTCACCAGGAGATCTACTTGTGGTCTGGGCTCAGCCGCCAATATAGCGAGGATGAAACAATGTGAGGAGGGCAGTCAGCAGCTACTTGGCAGCGAAGAAAGAAATGGGACGATATACCCTGGCTTCTTGCAGTTGGCAGCAAAGTTTAGATGTGGAGAGTGGCATGGGAGGTCATGTTGTGAGAGGTCAGCCTCGGCATACCAAGGCCACCGGACCCCCGGTGATGAGGACAGCAGTGACGATTGAAACACAAATAGATGATGATGTAGCCAACCGCACTTGGGAGCCGGGTGAGGCGAAGGCTTCATCATCGTCAGGAGAAGAGGGCTGTCAGGCTTGCGCCCGTCCAGGCTAGCAGCGCAGCCAGCAAGTGGGGCGTGTTGGCCGTGAGTCTGCAGGATAGCAGCAGTGTGAGGTCGGGAGCCAAGCAGAAACGGGTAAAAACACCGCTTGGCAGGTCAAGAAAGTAGCGGCACTGGGGCCTAAGCGACGGCAGTGGCGGCAGCTGTCAAGCATGTGCGGGCGCGTTTGGCCGGTAAAATCCGATACTCCGGAGGTGTGGCTGTTTTTGCTAAGGACACCGGGAGGAGCCAGTGTATGGGTATATGTAGGAATCTGGTGGGGCAGAAAGTGAAGCGTGGCAGGGAAGCTAACGTTGGCACCACGGCCCTGGGCGGTCACACGATGAGCGTCACCTTCCCGGTGGCCTGGGTGAAACGTGGATCAGATGGTGGTGGTTCCAAATCCTGCCGCCGGCAGGAGAAACAGCAGCAGCAGCAGCGCCCAAGTGGCACGCATGCCATTGCAGCCAGTCAAGGCTCCACCATCCTCTGCAGAAGGGAGCTGTTTCTCTTTTGGACATCAATCTCACGGTCCAGATGCTTCCTTCTCTCGCTACTCATGGCGCCAGCAGTCGTCAGCGAGGCGATTGCAAAGAAGACAACAGTATGCGTCACAACCATTCCTAAGGTGCAGCAATTGACCGTTTGCTCCTGTCCAAGTTGTTGTATTGCAGTACCGCCTTTCCAAATGGTGGACTATTGCACCATTAAGAGAAACTATGGCTTGTTGCCGAGCCAAGCATGGGGAGAGTTCAAAGCTGTAATTTATTTTCACAAAAAGTCTCTGTACCAGCACACATTCATAAATTTGTAGAACAGAAGGTGGGTCAGTCCTTGAGCTTATCGGTTTGTTCAAGGTGCACGGCAGCGGCGGACGGTGTCTGGAGCTGTAACTCACGGTCAGGGCCAGTACATGTCCTTTACGGCCAACTGGGGTGATGTTGCTTTCCTGCCCAGGGCACACCCCACAAATTGGACAGGAGACGCCGCTTTATCCCTCCACGTTGTCAAACTGCTGCACCTGCGCCAATGTTCCGCCTCCTCCTCCTCCGCCACCACCACCACCATCTCAAGCAGCTCCACAAGTACTGCTCATCATACCCATGTGTAGGGCACAGCGGTGTCACGCAGTTTCTACATCATGGCTTGCCCTGACGACACGAAGTCACACAAGGGGAAGGAACTCGCTCCGCGGCATGCAGCAAGAAATCGATTTGTGGCTTTCTCCCGCGCCAACTGCCAAATCGACCATTGGGACGACAATGGGAAGGAACATGGGTGTCCGCGCCTGCACCGAGGAGGGATGCCATGCGCCCTGCATGGCGCACGTGTTCAATGCTGGTTGTTCGAAAAGGTTCATGAAGTACCTTTCCACCGATCTTCAGGTACATTCTGAAAATGGCAGGAATCTGTGATTGCAATTTATCATTCGTACAAGCCAGGTAACACCTCCTCGAGTTGCAGCTGGCAGAACGGGCCTCCTCCACTCAACAACCTCACTGATATGCGATGTTTCCCACCCGCTGAATTCAGCCTGGCACATTGTTGGACCGACTGTCATGAAACAGAAGAAAGGCCATTAATGATTTTTTTGATGATCAGGCAGACGAAGTATTCCCCTGTGTAACTTTGAATGTCAGCCAGTGGCAGCTCAGCGTGACACCTGACCGTTTGTTGAGGCAATTCAACGGACGGCGACGTTATTTGTCAGTCGCCACGGAACTACGGGATGAATAGCGTTCATTCCACTGCTTTCATGTCTGGAACAGATGCCTGAAAAAATCTGTCCTGGGCACGGGGACTGGAGAGCGAGGCGGACTACTTCTCGTGGCCACATGGTTCCGGTGGGGACTGAAATGGAGGAGGAGGAGGACTTGGAGCAGAAGCATTGTCTGGTGAAATAAGTGGATTTTCGACCCAGGTGACAAGAGAGGAGGAGCCAGGGCAGCTGGAGGAGGTGGGATGGAGATGAGGAAGACGCCAAGGAGGATGACCCCCAAGCACTCGTGGCAGTAGAAGTGGAATAGGAGGCAGGAGCCTCGGAGTCACTTGTGCAGATGGCCAGAGCATGGATTTTTTTGCCTGGCTAGTGACAGCCGAATGTCAGCAACCGGCGAGGGGATGACTTTCTGTCACTCTTCCCACCCATATTGGGACCCTCGCTTTACCGGTCCAAATGGGAGCCTTTTTACCAGCTATTGAGAGGGAAGACAAACTCAAACACTTTAGGGGGAAATCCTCCGTAATCAGTTGGGCCGCTGCCTATGTGCGGCATCGTCCTCATCTGACAGGTCTGACCGGGGGGTTCCTCAGCGCTACATGTATAATGCCGCGGCTGCTGGGGGAAGGGTGGGGGGGTATAGGAGCAAGATACCAGCTCCATCAGTAGTACCTAAGTCTGAGTCACTGATAGAGCAGCATCACATCACCCGCCTAGCCTAGTGAGGAGGGCAGTCGCCTAGCCAGCAGTGCAGCAGGACCTGGAGCAGTCCCTGTACCAACAGGTTGTGCCCTTACTGGACAGCACTCTGCCACCTCAGTTAGAAGATCCGCTGGATTACTGGGCAGCACAAAAAATGGAATGTGTGGCCGCATTTTGCCAAGTTTTGCAGTGGAGAAGCTGTCCTGCCGGCCAGTAGTGTGGCATCAGAACGCGGGTGTTCAGTGCGGTGGGGCCATCGTTACCCCAAGGAGAACCGCTTGTCCACGGGAAATGTGAACGGACTGACCTTTGTCAAGATGAATCAGGCATGGAACGGCCAGGATTTCCACACACCAATGACTTAGCGTCAGTCTGGGTTAAAACTACCTGCCTCAGCCACTATTATGATTGCCGCCACCGCTGATGCCACACATCATGCTGCCAGTTTCTACATCTGCCTACACTTCTCTTACCAGGGCCTGGTAGTGCCACCCACCTCAACACTACTTGTCATTGTGCCACTCTTATGAACCTCATGCTGCTGCTGCGTTGCTGTTGCCGTGACATCCACACTGTGTCATTGTGCATCTCTGACCATCATGCTTGTTGCTCCTTGTCCGCCTTCACCTCCAAAATCTCTGTCATTGTGCCACTCTGTGGCCTACTCCTTTTTTTGCCACCTCAGAATTTGTCATTGTGCCACTTGTCTGACATCATGCTGCTGAAGGTGGCTGCTGCCATGTCCTCCCACACTGGTCATTTTGCCAATGCCTTGACCGCATGCTGCTGCCGCCGTTGAACCTCCGACTCGCAGTCATTGTGCCACTCTGTGGCTTCACTCCTGTTTTGCCACTCCAGAAAGTCAATTGTGCACTCTATGACCTCATGCTGCAGCTGTGACTCATGCTGTTGCCATTCCACACTGTGTCATTGTGCCACACTGTGGCCTTAATCCTGTTTGCCCACCTCCAGAATGTCATTGTGCTCACTGCCTGACTCGTTCTGCTGCTGTTGTGGACCTCTACACTGTGTGATTGTGACACTCTGTGGCCTAATACTGTTTTGCCACCTCCAGAATGTCATTGTGCACTGTCTGACCTCATGGCTGCTGCCTGTGGCTGCTGCCGTGTCTCAACACTGTGTCACTTGTGCCACTTTCTGACCTCATGCTTCTCTTGCTGGGTGCTGTGCCGTGTCCTCCACACTGTTCATTGTGCCACTGCCTGACCTTCATGCTGCTCGCACTTCGTGACCTGCCGCTCTGTCATTTGTGCATTTCTGTGGCGTCCTCCTGTTTTGCCACCTCCAGAATGTCATTGGCCACTTGCCTGACCTCATGCTGCTGCGCCGTTACCTCCGCTTCGGTCATTGTGCCACCATTCTGTGGCTTCCTCCTGGTTTTGCCACCTCCAGAATGCTCATTGTGCCATCTGCCTGAACTCATGCTGCTGAAGCCGTGACCTCACGCTCTCAGTAATTGTGCCATTTTGTGGCTTCATCGGTTTTGCCACTCCAGACATGTCATTGGCCCACTGCCTGACCTATGCTGCTGCATGCCGTTGTACCTCGTCTCATCAGTCATTGTGCAATTCTGTGGCTCCTCCTGTTTTGTCCACCTCCAGAATATCATAGTGCCACTGCACTGACCTTCATGCTGCTGTGGCTGCCTCCGTCACCTCCACACTCGTTCACTTATGTTGCCACCTGAGCCCTCTCAGCTTGTTTTTTTCCAGCTTTCGCTGGCATGACTTTATCAGGCTACATTCCCGCTTCAGTTTTTTGGTCAGTTTTGCCTCTTAAGTTGCCCAGGGAATTTTATAGTGAAGCGATTTCTAAGAGCGGTGGCAGTCATCTGAGTGTCATACTTAAAACACAACATTGTATGAGACCAAACCAAAGCTCCTCTGGCATATTTTAAGCATGTCACAACGTTCTACACACCTGGTCAGGCTCTGTGGGACAGCTGGAAATTGCTGCTTTTTTTAACGCGATTGTCCCGAAGTAATTCGGAACGAATTTATTTTTTGTCGGAAAATTCGGCGAAGTGACGAATCAAATTTTTTGAGAAATCGCCCACTCTCTAGTCTCGGTGGAACAATTGTCACCTGTAGAATGGCAAGTAGCTCTTGCATCAGCAGTATTGGAAAACTATTTTTTTTTAATATAGTTTATTTATTATTGCGAAAAATTTTCTGCTGATGGGTTTTTGGGGTCGTAGCTGTGTTAAGGATATGGACTAGTCAATGTCCATTTCACTAAAATTACTGCGTCAAAGACTAATTTCTTCGGCACTTTTTAATCTGTGGGTAATATGCAGGGTACATGGTCAAGCTGTGGTTCAGAAACAGGGATGTCATGTTCCAGTTCAACTAAAATGGTTGGTTCAAAAAGACTCCTTTTTCACGTCACTTTTTATTCTGTGGGTCATGGCATAATGAGGTTCATGTTGCGGTACAGGAAAGGTATAGTCAATGTTCCCAGTTCAACTAAAATGGTGGTTTTAAGACCTCCTTTTCCAAGCACTGTTTTAATCTGTGGGTCAGAAGATTTATAAGGGTCATGATACGGTCCTGGACAGTCATTAGTCAATGTCTTGTTCAACTAAATGGTGGTTCAAAGATCCTTTTTCACAGCACTTTTAATCTGTGGGTCATGGGGGTTTGGGGTCTGCTGACGGTCCAGGACAGCATAGTCAATGTCTGTTCAACTAAAATGGTTGGGTTGAAAGACTCCTTTTCAGTCAACTTTTAATCTGTGGGTCAGACTGGTTTAAGGGTCATGCTGCGTTCCAGGACAGGGATAGTCACATGTCCAGTTCACTAAAATGATGCTCAAATAAAATACTGCCTTCTGGCACTTTTAAATTTGTGGTGTCATGCAGGTTTAAGGGTAATGCTGTGGTACAGACAGGGATAGTGAATTGTCTGTGACTTATTTTCTGTGACTCCTTGTTTCCTAATTGCTTGCTAGATATAAGCACATATCCAGTTTATTGTTGTGGATGTTAATCCAGCTTCTCCACCATGTTTGGTTGTAAGAATGAAGGTGTTGTTCCTCTCCCATAGACTTTACTGGTCATTGGCGATACTCTGTTATCAACTATCGTCATGATAATTGACGATATCGACTCGATAACGATAGTTGACACAATCGCTCATCTCTATTGAAGATCTATTCAAATAACATGTACAGCAGCATCGCTAACATGAGCTAATGCGTTTCGAGATATACACCCTTATTTGTAGCATATACACACATAGAACACCGGATGTTTTAAAAAGGTTAGTAACCAATCAAACAAAGGTGTGTGCGCACATGACCCGATGAGCATGAGAGCACATATATTAATGGAAAAGATATACATGATAGACAGTACATTCAATATATGTACAACAAGTCATTTCTGAAGTTCATGCCTGATGGATATCTTGTTTTAAGATGCCTGATCCAATAAGCCTCCCGCTGTAGCAGCAACGCTTGTCTATCACCTACCCTCACAGGGCATTTAGCCCTCTCAATTCCATTAAATTTTAAAGATGAGACACTGCCCCCATGAACGGCAGCAAAATGTTTGGTGCACCAGAAGAGTTAATACTTAGGCTATTTTTTTAATCCTGAATATGCTTACTAGTACCCCTTTTGCTAGGACGGATAGTACAACCCACATACTTCAAAATTCAAGATATGCATTCAGTGATGTATACCACAAAATCACTATTGCAATTAATATACTCTCTGAGAAGAATGTTATCTGAACAAAGTATAAAACAAACACTGTTGGTGGCTTTCATAAATTTACACAGAGCATCTACTATGTCGACATGGAAAGCTACCCGTCACGGACAACAATGAGGAACCAGTGAGGGTCGCAAAATAAACTAGGAAATAAAGTAGATCCTAAAGACTCACCCCTTTTGGGAACAAAACGGCAGCCTTCATGTAGGATAACAGCCATTTTCTGATCCTGGTGTAATAGCAAAAGATACTTCCGGACTGTCTACTACTTGTCTATATTGGTTATTATACTATGTAGAAAAAGTGACCATACGCCTAGACAGTTGTGGATTAGATGCTTCTATTGACACTTTCAACAAATCACCTATGTATTTGTTGTCCACAATAGCCAATGCCCTTTCTAACATCCACCTAGGGTATTTCTGTGACAATCTCTTTTTAGTTTCAACCATTAAACTCTGATAAGTGGATTCCTCAGAGCAAGCCCTTTTGAACTCACCCACTGGTATTGACCGCACAGTGTAATCGGATTGGCAACTATCTGCATGTAGAACAGAATTTCCAGCTGTTGCCTTTCGATAAAGTGAAGTAGTCACTTTCCTTGTATTCAAATGTTAGGGATAAATCAAGAAACGAGATCCTTTGGTGATTATATGAATATATGAATCTTAAATTCATCTCATTTTCATTTAAATATGAAATAAAATCAGGGATCTCATCTGGTTGGCCCCACCAAACAATCAAAATATCATCTATAAAGCGACCATTCCAGTGGAAGAGTTTAGAAAAGGGATTGGTATCTGTGAAAATGTATTTAAGCTCCCACCAGGACATAAAGAGACTTGCCAGTGAGGGTGAAAATTTGCCCCCTGACACTGTAGAAAAAACCTATTATAAAATTGAAAAAAGTTGTGTTTCAATAGATATAAGGTGACTTCCAGAATATACTCTATAGACTACAAGACTATAAAGAGTCTTGCCAGACAAAGTGAAGTTCCCATTTGAAATCCTCAAGAAGCATCAAAACACGTTTGCTATCACATATTTAGTCAGGATTACTGACCACTAGCTGTGTGAATTGTTGTCTGCCATATTTATTTAATTCACTCCCATTTAAGCGTGGAACATTCTCACCTTCTCTATGATTCGATATTTGGATCACAGTTGTGTTACATAGGACTGCCAACTTCGATTTGTTTGTTGGAAAGCAGATGTTTTCTTTATTGGGAGTGAATTACGTTAAATAAATATGGCAGGCAACATTTTCACACAGCATTGCCGTAGAGGAATTGATAAGCGATGAAGACTGCAACGTTAAATGTGCACAAAACAAAAAAGCTTCACAGGTTTTTGACAATGATGATAAACCTAATTCTATAAAGCGTGAATATATTTTGTTGATTAATAAATTTGAGAAAATCTCTGCCTCTGAGCTGATGTAATTGTAAAACCTTAAATAATTGCATTGAAAAAGTAATGATTCCCAGAGGGATCAGAATAAGAGAAACTCCAACTTTTGTGCATTCAGACATATTCTTGCAACAAGGAATAGTATTCTGAAGGATTGTTCTATAAATTTAATGAAGTTAATAGTTCAATATGAAGAAGAGAAGTTGAAACAATTCAAGAGCCAGATACAAGAATTAAAAAATAACTTTTAATAAAAACTTTTAAAATAGATAAACGCGCGACATCAAATACAAAAATATCAAAATGTATAATATTAAAGTAATCAAAAGAAGGGACCTATAGTGTTTGATAATCCTATAAAGCCCTAATTAAACTAAACCATCCTATCCTAACCGACAAACAGGTATATCGCCCCGATAAGGGCGTTCCCGTCACCAACCTGACCCTATCAAACTGTTCTGAAGAAATTAATGGTCCCATCCCAACATGTTTCGACCACTCAAACGATGTTATCTGGTCACATCAGGGAACAATGAGAAATAAGAAACCAATGTAAAGCCAAATACAAAATGTTAGTAATCCGTACATAAAGTCAGGGAAAAAAGAAAGTACCTGCCAGAATGTTGCAAACTACTTCATCTCCATTTGGGTTTAGAAGCAGTTAGTTTTTTTCTTGCATCTAGAGGAGTTAAATTTAAGGTGCACAATGATTTTGTAATTGACTTATTAGAATTTACCCTCACCAAGAACTATTTCCTGTTTGATGGGGTGGTCTTCCACCAGTTACGGGGTACAGCCATGGGCAGTGGGTGTGCCCCAGCCTACGCAAACTTTACCTTGGCTGGTGGGAGGCCACCATCATTTTTGGGGATAATCCCCCCTTGTTTTATGACAAGATAGCCCTTTGGGCAAGATATATCGACGACATTTTGATTATCCGGAACGGGTCCCCGGAGGAATCAGGATCATGTTACAACAACTAAACGTGAATTCTCTAAACTTGAAGTTCACGTTTGAACTTAATTCTGTCTCCCTACCATTACTTGACATAAAGATTAATAAGAACTATCAAGGGTACCTATCAACTACCATTTTCCGGAAAGCTACAGCAACAAATTCTTTATTGCGTTGGGAGAGTTGTCATCCTGAACCTCTCAAGAGGGGGATACCTAGAGGTCAATGTTGGGATGGGACCATTAATTTCTTCAGGGCCAGTTTAGATAGGGTCAGGTTGGTGACGGGAACGCCCTTATCTAATTAGGGTTTTATAGGACTATTGAACACTATAGGTCCCTTCTTTTGATAACTTTAATATTATACATTTTGATATTTTTGTATTTGATGTCGCGCGTTTATCTATTTTAAAAGTTTATTATTAGAGATGGGCGAATTGATTCTAACGAAGTGGAATTCGTTTAGAATTTCAGGAAAACTTCGGTTCTGAACGAAGTCGAAGTTTGGGGGACTTCGGGTAAAATGAAGTGTGCTTTTGATTGATAAAATGGCTGCGAGCAAAAGGCGTTACATGGGCAAAGCACTCTGGGAGGAAGAAGGCATAGCCTGCATGACATGTGCAGAGATGAAGCCAATCAGAGACCGGGGGGATTCTGTGACGCAACGCACTATATAAGTCCGGGGCGACCGGGAAAGCTCACACTCCTCTCACTGTACTGATCAGGGAAGGTGCTGCTGCGGCTGATTGTGATAGCTCTTACTGAAGAACTGATTTTTGTACAGCGATTTTTGGGGGGTGTCTCAGCTTGTCTCAGAGACTGCTTCTCTTAATGTTCTTTTTCAGATTTTTGGGGATTGGATCTGAAGCCATTTTGCATCCAATGCAGCTGCAAAATACATTTTAATGCTATCTGCTCACAGCACATTGGAATATTTCCCAAGGGGTATCTAAGCTGTTCCTGTTGTAAATTCATTTAAAGAAACAGCGTTATTTTACAAAACAAATACCACTTCATTTTTAGCTGCCAATTCTGTTGCGCAATTACATCCAGGGGTTAATTAAGCGTTGTTTTTCTGCTGTGGTGACTCCAAGAAACCGTCTTTTTCACCGCCAAAAAATACAATTTTCCTGTAGCCAAATTCACAAGCGAAGGTTAATTACAATTTTTTTACTTGTTGTGTAGCGAAGACAACATGCCATTGTAACACGCTACAAAGCTCGTATTTGTGGTTGCTCAATTTTTTTGGTGAAATTTACAATCCAGGGTTAATTAAGCGTTTTTTTTTTCCCCTGTGGTGACAAAAAAAAACCGTCTTTTTCACTCCCAAAAAAATTACAATTTTCCTGTACCCAAAAATTCAAAAGTAAAGGGTTTAAATTTAAAAATTTTTTTTCCTCTTGTTGTGTAGCGTAAAAAAACCCCGCAATTGTAACGGGCCCAACAAAGCCCAAAAAGTTTGTGGTTTGCTAAATTTTCTTTTGGCAATTTACATCCAGGTTAATTAAGCGTTGTTTTTCTGCTGTGGGGACATAAAAAAACCCGTTTTTTTCAACCCCAAAAAATAAAATTTTTCCCCTGTGGGCATAATTCAAAAGTAAAGGGTTAAATTTAAACAATTTTTTCTCTTGTTGTGTAGGGTAGAAAATACACAATTGAAACACGCTACAAAGCTAGTATTTTGTTTCTGCTCAATTCTTTTGCGTAATCACATCCGGGGGTTAAAAAAAAGCGTTGTTTTTTCTTTTTGGGGGAAAACAAAAAAAAACCGTCTTTTTCCCCGGGCCAAAAATTCCCAATTTTCCGTACATAATTCACAACGAAGGTTAATTACAATTTTTTCTCTTGTTGTGTACAAAAGAAAATAGGGCAATTGTAACACCCCTTAAAAAAAAACAATTATTTTTGTGGCTGCTCAATTTTTTTGGGCCCCAATTTTAAAAATCCGGGGGTTAATTAAGCTTTTTTTCTGCTGTGGTGACAAAAATAAACCGTCTTTTTCACAGCCACAAATTACAATTTTCCTGTAGCATAATTCACAAGCAAGGTTAATTACAATTTTTTCTTCTTGGTTGTGTACATAGAAAAAAACGCAATGTAACACGCACAAAGCTAGTAGTTTGTGGCTGCTCAATTCTTTTGCGCATCTTTTATCCAGGGTTAATTAAGCGTTGATTAATCTGCTGTGGTGACAAAAAATAAACCGTCTTTTTCACCGCCAAAAATTATGAATTTTCCTGTAGCTAATTCACAAGCGAAGGTTGAATTACAAAAAATTTTTTTTCTCATTGTTTGTGTAGCGTAGAAAACACGCCATTGTAAAGGACGCTACAAGCTCGTAGTTTGAGGGCTCATTGTTTGCCGCAATTTACATCCAGGGGTTAAATAAGCGTTGTCTGCAGTTGTACACCGTAAAAAAACTTTTTTTTCACCGCCCACAGAAGAAATTCTGTAGCAAATAAATTACATATCCGAAGTGTTAATTAAGCCTGTTTGTGCTTTAATATTCAGTAAAATACACAGAGTTTTTAAACGGGCACATACAATGTCCCAATTTTTCCTGCCACATTTGTGGAGGCAATTGTATATCCAAGGGTTACAAGCTTGAGTTACTGGGTTCATTGTAGTAAAATACAGGGTGTGTATTTATCATATCCAGATATCTTCAATCAAAACCAGTGTCTTGTACAATTTAGAACAAACAGTATTCAGACCGAAAGGTGGCAGCTCTTCACCTGCGATGTCAGAGGCACAAACAATCCAGGCCCAGATCTGCAGCACAGCAAGGGTACGTCGCAGCAGTGGGGGGGTCACTCGGTGAGGCCACAACTTCCGCTGTCATCTACGCCGTGTGTTTTGATCCTGCAACCCAATATGGTTCTTGTTGGTTGACTTAGGTCATCCACTTCCCTCTCAGATTACATCTGACAACCCCAGCCAAGAGTCTGTGTGGAACGTCATACACAACCCTTAGTTGGCCATGGAGCCCATGTAGCAGGTCAGCGGCCCTCAACTGTCCTAAACCCGCCTCGTCCCATCCGATCCTCAGCCAGAGATCAACAATGTGGTCTGGCTCAGCGCCTCTATATGCGAGGATGAACAATTTTAGGAGGGCAGCAGCTGTTTACTTGACAGCGAGAAATGGAGTAGCCAATATCCCCTGCTTGTCTTGCAGTAGGCGGCAAAGTGTATAGATGTTAAAGTGCATGGGAGACCATGGTTGTTGAGGGGCCATCCTCTGCACACCAAGAACCGGTGATGAGGACAGTAGTGACGATGAAACACAAATATATATAGATGTTAGACCGACCGCACTTTTGGAGCCGGGTGAGTCAAGGGCTTCATCATCGTCAAGAAGAGGCGTCAGCTTGCGCGTTAAAATCAGGCAGCGGCGCAGCCAGCAAGTGGTCTGTGGCCGTGAGGTCCAGCAGGGTAGTAGCAGTGTGAGGTCAGAGCCAAGGCGGCCACGGGGTAAAAAAACCCTCTTCGCAGGTCCAAGAAAGAAGCGGAACAGGGGCTTCACGAGTGCAGCGGTCGGTATAAACCACTCCAGTGCGGAGCGGTTGCGGTAAAATCCGATACTCGGCGTGTGCAGTTCTTTGCTAAGACCCCGGAGGAGCCGAATATTGAATATGTAGAATCTGTGGGCAGAAAAGAAGCGAGGCCAGGGAGCTAACGTAGGCACCACGGTCCCCTGCATCAACACATGCAACCCGCGTCACCATCCGGTGTGCTGGTAGAAGCATGGCTCAGATGATTGTGGTCCAACCTGCCCGCCAGCAGCGAACAGCAGCAGCAGCGCCCAGTGGTCATGCATGCCATTGCAGCCAGTCAAGTCTCCACCACCTCGCGTAAGGGAGCTGTTTTCTCTTTTGGACATCATCTCCCGTCCAGATGCTCCTGCTCCTCGCTACTCTGCGCCAGCATTTGTTTCAGCGAGGCGAATTGCAAAGAAAAACGATTATGCTTCGAGCCATCCTAAAGGTGCATCAGCTGACCAGCTCCTTTCCCAAGTGATGTACTGCAGCCCTCTTAGTTTCCCAATGTGTGGCCTCTGGCACCGTTCAGAGAACTAATGGCTTGTGCCGAGCCGAGAATGGAGATTCCAAGCGAAATTTCATTTCGCAAAAAGGCATTCAGCACTTTCCTAAATATGTAGAACATAAGTGGGCCAGTCCTTGAGCTTATCGGTTGTTCCAAGGGGGCACGGCAGCGCGGACGGCTTGGAGCTGTAACACGGTCAAGGGCCATACATGTCCTTTACGGCCCACGGGTGAAGGGCTTTCCTGCCCAGTTACACCAAAAATTTGGACAGGGACCCCGCTTTCCCCTCACGTGTCAAACTGCGGCCCTGCGCCAAGTCCGCCCCCCCCCTCCCCTCCCCCACCACCATCTCACCCTCCCAAGTACTGCTCCATTATACCACATGTAAGGGAAGGGGTTTCACGCAGTTCTACACCTGCTTGCCCGGGGCGAACGAAGTCCACAGGGGAGGAACTGCTCCGTGTCATGCCAAGAAACGATGTGGTTTTTCTCGCCCCAAACTGCAAATGGGAACCATGGGACGGACAAGGGGAGTAAAGGGGTCGGCCACCGAGGAGGGATGGTGCATGGCCCCCACGGTTTCAATCTGGTTGAAAAGGGGTTTCCCGAAGTCTTTCCCCCGATCTTCAGAAGATTCTGAAAATGGCCCTCCCGGAAACTGGGTTTCACTTTATCCATTCCTACAAAGCCAGGGAAAACCCTCCCAAGTTTCAGTGGCAGAACGGGCCTCCCCAACACACCGATTTGCATTTTTCCACCCGTTGGAATTCCCGCCTGCACATGTGGACCGACTGTAAACAAGAAAGGCCTTTAAACGTTTTTTTTGATGATAAAGGGGGACAGGATTTTCCCCCGTGTAACTTTGATGTCAGCCAGGGGCAGCTCTGCGTGACACCTGCCTTTGTTGAGGCCATTCGAGGGGGCCCACGTTATTTGCGCGCCGGGACTAGGGGATGAATAACTCACCCTCTTCATTCCGGAAAGATCTGAAAAACTTCGGGGCGGGGGACGGAGACAGGGCGATACATCTCGGGCCCATGACCCGGGGGGGGACTGAAATGGAGGAGGAGGAGGAATTTGAGCAAACATTGTCTGGTAAATGAGGGGTTTTTTTACCCAGGTGACAAGAGAGGAGGAGAGCTGGGGGGAGGTAGATGGAGATGAGGAAACGGGGCAGATGACCCGCAAGAAACGGGGCATAACAGTGGAGAGGGAGGCGGACCCCCCGGAGTCACTTTGCAAAAGGCCCGCGGCTGCTGATTTGCCGGGCTATACAGCAAATAGTCAGCATCCGGGAAAGGGGGAGACTTCTGGCTCTCCACCCATTGACCCTCGTACCGGCCAAAAGGGGACCCTTTTTTCCCACTATTGAAAGGGGGAAAAAACCAAATACTAAGGGAAACCCTTTCTAGTCATTGGCCGCTGCCTATGGCGGCATCGTCCCCTCTGACGGTCTGACCGGGAGTTTCTTCACGCTCCCCGAACTACGCCGGGGCTCGGGGGAAGGGTTGGGGATTCGGAGCAGTACCAGTCCTCAGCAGCAACCAAAATTGGATCACTGATGACACTTCCTTCACCCCCTATGAGGGGGGGCAGTCGCCAGAAAGCAGCAGCAGGCCCTTTGGAGAGACCCCTGAACCAACAGGTGGTGGCCTACTTGACAGCACTCCCCACCCAGTTAGAAGATCCACTGGACTACTGGGCCCAAACTGGGGTGTGGGCCGCCCAACTTCTGAGTTTGCAGTGGAGAAGCTGTCCTGCCCGGCTAGTAGTGGGCATCAGAGCGGGAGTTCATGCGGCGGGGGCCCCATCGTTACCCCAAGGAACCCCTTGTCCACGGGAAATGGGAACGACTGACCTTTGTCAAGATGAATCAGGCGTGGATCGGCCAGGATTTCCACACACCAATGCCTTAGGCGTCACACTACATCAGCTATGACGCCTCACCCAAACTGTGAGAAATGAGTCTGGGTTCAAACTACTTGCCACAATTCTGATGCCGCCACCCGCCTGATGCCACACATCTGCTGACAGTTTCTCCATCTGCCACCAACCATCTTTACCAGGGACTGGTAATTGCCCCCCCACCTCCACACTCTGTCATTGTGCCACTGTCTGACCTCATGCTGCTGTTGTTGCTGATGCCATGACATCTACACTGTGTCATTGTGCCACTGTCTGACCTCATGCTGCTGCTGCCGTGACCTACACACTGTGTCATTGTGCCACTGTCTGACCTCATGCTGCTCTGCGGCTGCTGCCGTGACCTAGACACTGTGTCATTGTGCCACTGTCTGACCTCATGCTGCTGCTGTGGCTGATGCCGTGACCTACACACTGTGCCCATTGTCCCACTCTGGGGCCTACTCCTGTTTTGCCACCTCCAGAATGTCATTGTGCCACTGTCCTGACCTCATGCTGCTGCTGTGGCTGCTCCCCGTGACCTAACACACTGTGTCTTTGGGTGCCACTGTCTGACCTCATGCTGCTGCTGTGGCTGCTGCCGGACCTACACACTCTGCATTGTGCACTGTCTGACCTCATGCTGCTGCTGTGGCTGCTGCCGTGACCTACACACTGTGTCATTGCCCCAATCTCTGGCCTAATCCTGTTTTTGCCACCTCCAAATGTCATTGTGCCACTGTATGACCTCATGCTGCTGCTGCCGTGAACCTCCACACTGTGTCATTGTGCCACTCGTGGCTTACTCCTTTTTTGCCACCTCTAGAAGTCATTGGCCACGTCTGACCCTTTCGCTGCGTGGCTGCGCCGTGACCTACACACTGTGTCACTGTGCCACTGTCTGACCTCATGCTGCTGCTGTGGCACGGCACGGTTTTTATGTTGATCGGATTTTATAGATCACGCGATAATTTAGGTGAAAATCTGCGCATAATCTATTATATCGCCCCATTTTCGGCGCTTCCTGTCATTTTTGTGGCCAGCAAATCAGCTTACAGAATAGAGCAGGGTGAGCTGTGTGTGCAACATCATGACTGGGATGTGTATGGTTGCGATTGGCTGACCTCGTTTTACATAGAACAGCCCTTCCTATTCATGATCAGTGTGTGTCAGTGTCTCATAGGAGTAGGACTGCCCCTCGGCCCTCTTCCAAACAGCTCACAAACAGCTCAGCGAAATTGTTATATTTTTTAACACAGACAGCTATGCATTTAGCTGTGAACATATAGAACTTGGGTAGATTAGGAGATTTGCAGATTTTAGGTACTTAGGCTGAGAATTTTTAAGGCGCATCTAGCCCTGCAAAGTCACGGAGTGCAGCGGGGGGGAGGGGGGGGGGGGGGGGGGCGAACACAGACAAGCTCTTTAAAGGATAGTGGATGTTGTGCAGCCCAGACTTTGTTTTTGACATTGCATTGCAATGGCTTTTTATTAACATTTTCTATTAAAAATATTAATTGTATGTTGGGCAGCCTGAACTTATTTTTGGATAAAGATCTTTTCTAGTAACTGCAGGTTTATTTGTTTGGTGCAAAACTCCCCTTTTATTATCGTAAAACATTTCAGATGGGTGTTTTTTTCACGTTTTGCCCAGTCCAGCTTTGTTGATAGAGGGAACCTTGCACTTAAAATTTGAATACAGCAATTTTTGTCACCGCAGGTGTATTTTTAATGCAAAAAATTCCGTTTATTATCCATATACTTTTTTCAGATACGTTTTTTTTTCATTTCCCCCACATTCCACTTTGTTGAAAGAGGCACCTTGATTTTAAATTTGAATACAGAAATTTTTGGCCCGTCACCAACAGGGGTTTTTTTGGGTTTGAAAAAAAAACCGTTTTTTTATCCGTATACTTTTCAGATAGGTTTTTTTTTCACTTTTCCCCCAAGTCCGGGCTTTGTTAAATTGAGGCACCTTGCAAAAAAATTTTTGAATACAGAAATTTTGTCGTCACCCCCAGGTGTTTTTTTGGGGTGAAAAAAAACCGTTTTAATCCGTAAAAATTCAGATACGGTTTTTTTCACTTTGGGGGCGCATTTTCCAGCTTTGTTAATAGAGGCACCTTGCATTTAAAAAATTTGAATACAGCAATTTTTGTCATCACCGAAAGGGTGTTTTTTATTTTCAAAAAAAACCGTTTTTTTAACCGAATACATTTCAATACGTTTTTTTTTTTTTCCGCTTTGGGCACAGCCCCAGCTTTTTTTGAAAGAGGAAACCTTGCATTTAAATTTTTGAATACAGCAATTTTTCTTCACCCCCCCAGGGTTTTTTTTGGGTGCAAAAAATACCGTTTATTATCCTATACTTTTTCAGATACGTTTTTTTTCACTTTGAACAGCCCCAGCTTTTTTGATAGAGGCATTTTGCCATTTAAAATTTTTGGAAATAAAACAATTTTGTCGTCCCCCGCAGGTGTTTTTTTTTGGGCCCGCAAAAAATAACCTTTTTAATTATCCGTATACATTTCAAAATAGGTTTTTTTTTTCACCCCTGGCCGCAGTCCAGCTTTGTTACAGAGGCACCTTGATTTAAAATTTAAATTACAGAAAATTTTTGTCGTAAACCGCAAGTGTTTTTTTTGGGGTGCAAAAAAAAAACCTTTTAAATTAAACCCTTTATACATTTCAAAAGGGGGTTTTTTTTTTCATTTTTTGGCACAGCCAGCTTGGGTTGATAGAGGCCCCTTCACTTAAATTTGAATACAGCAATTTTTTTCCGTCCCCCGGCAGGGTATTTTTAGTTTCAAAAAATCCCGGGTCAAATTAAAATCCGTATAGTTTTTCAGATGGGGTGTTTTTTTCAAAATTTCCCAGCCCCAAAGCTTTGTTAAATAGAGGAAACCTTCCATTTAAAATTTTGAATACACAATTTTGTCGTCCCCGGGCAGGGTTTTTTTTGGGTTGCAAAAAAAAACCTTTTTATTATCCGTAAACATTTCAGATAGGTGTTTTTTCATTTTTCCCCATTCCTTTGTTGATAAGGCACTTTCCCCTTTTAAAATTTTGAATACAGAAATTTTTTTTTCTCCCCGCAGGGTAATTTTTTATCAAAAAATCCCTTTTTTTAAAATCCGTAAAAAAACGAAACGGTTTTTTAAAATTTAAAATTGCCCAGTCCACTTTTTGAAAAGGGGCCCCTTGCACTTAAATTTTGAATACCCCCCAATTTTTTTCTTTCACCCCAGGTGTTTTTTTAAAAAAGGCGCAAAAAAAAAACCGTTTTTTTACCCCGAATACTTTTTTCAGATAGGTGTTTTTTTTCACTCTGCGCAGCCCCGCTTTGTTGTTTTAGGGGCCCACCTTGCATTTAAATTTTGGGAATACAGCAAATTTTGCCGCACCCGCAATTTGTATTTTTGGGGTGCAAAAAATACCTTTTAATTTTTCCAATACTTTTTCAGATGGGGTTTTTTTTTCCCACTTTTGCCCCAGCCCCAGCTTGTTGAAAGAGGAAACCCCTTTTGCACAAATAAAGAATACAGAAAATTTTGTCGTAAACCCCGCGGGTTGTTTTTTTTTAAGTTTAAAAAAATTCCGTTTATTACTGTATGCATTTCAGAAAGGTTTTTTTTTTCCACTTTTGGCCCACCCAAAGTTTTGTTGATAGAGAAACCTTTGCACTTAAATTTGAATAACCAATTTTTTTCGTCACCGCCGGTGTATTTTTAGGTGCAAAAAATCCCGTTTATTACCCGGGTATAAATTTCAAAAAGGGGGTTTTTTTTTCCATTTTTTTGCCCATCCAGCTTTGTTTGAAAGGGGAAACCTTGCCCTTAAATTTGAAAAAAAGGGCAATTTTGTCGTCACCGCGGGGTTTTTTTTTTAAAGGGTGCAAAAAATACCGAAAAAATTATCCGGATACTTTTTCAGATGGGTTGTTTTTTCACTTTTCCCCAGTCCACTTTGTTGTAGAGGCATTTTGGGCATTTAAAATTTAAAAATACAGCAATTTTTTTTTCACCGCAGGGTATTTTTAGTGCAAAAAAATACCTTTTATTTTTCCCGTATAGTTTTTCAGATACTTTTTTTTTCATTTTTGGGCCCAGTCCAGCTTTTTTTGATAAAAGGGCCCCCTTGCACTTAAATTTGAATAAAAGTTTTTTTTGTCGTAAACCGCGGTGTATTTTTTAGGGGGCAAAAAATCCCTTTTAAATTATCCTATACATTTCGGATGGGTGTTTTTTAAATTTTTTCCCCCATTCCAGCTTTGTTTGAAAAGGGGCCCACTTTGAAATTAAATTTGAATACGGGCAATTTTTTCTCAACGCAGGGGGTTTTTTTAGGGGGAAAAAAAAATCGTTTTTATCCGTATACTTTTTCAGATGGGGTGGTTTTTTCACTCGGGTGGGGGCAGTCCAGCTTTTTTTTGATAGGGGCACCTTGCCTTAAATTTGAATACAAAAAATTTTTGTCGTAAACCCCCCGCATTTATTTTTTTGGGTTGCAAAAAAAAAACCGTTTAAAAACCGGGAATTACATTTCAGAAAGGTGTTTTTTCATTTTTGCCCAGCCCCCCCAAAGCTTTGTTGATAGGGGCACTTTGAAACTTAAATTTGAATACGGGCAATTTTGCCCGCCCACCGCAGGTGGTATTTTTATTTGCAAAAAAACCGTTTTTTTATCCATATCCCATTTAAAAGATACGTTTTTGTCACTTTTGCCCACCAGCTTTGGTTGAAAAGGGGCACCTTGCATTTAAAAATTTGAATTTTAGCAATTTTGCCCGCCCCCCCGAAAGGGGGTATTTTTTTTTCAAAAAATATTTTTTAAATAATCCGTATACATTTCAAAAACTTTTTTTTTTTAAATTTTTTCCCCCAGTCTAGTTTTGTTGAAAGGCCCTTGCATTTAAAATTTAAAAAACAGAAATTTTTGGGTCTCACCGTTTGGTGTATTTTTAGGTGAAAAAAAATCAGTTTTTTAATCCGTATACTTTTTCCAGAAAGGGGGTTTTTCATTTTTGCCCAGCCGGGCTTTGTTGAAAGAGGCCCCCTTGCACAAAAAAATTTGAATACAGCAATTTTGTCTCACCGAAAGGTGTATTTTTAGGTAAAAAAATACCGTTTTTTTATCCGTAAAAGGAATTCAATACGGGGTTTTTTTCACTTTAAACCCATTTCCACTTTTTGAAACAGGCCCCTTTTGAAACTTAAATTTGAATCCAGAAATTTTTTGGTCGTCACCGAGGTGTATTTTTATTTGAAAAAAAATACCGTTTTTTAAACCTATACTTTTCCCAGATAGGTGTTTTTTTCACCTGGCGCAGTCCAGCTTTGTTGATAGAGGCACTTTCACTTAAATTTGAAAACACAATTTTGTCTCCCCCCGCAGGTATTTTTTTTTTTGAAAAAAAATACATTTTTAATTACCCATTTTCTTTTCCCAGATATTTTTTTTTTTTCCACTTTTGCCCCATTCCAGCTTTTTTGATATAGGAAACTTGCACTTAAATTTGAATATACAATTTTGTCGTCCCCGGCGGGGTGTTTTTTTATTTGCAAAAATACAGTTTATTACCCAAAAACTTTTCAGATCCGTTTTTTTTTTTTTCATTTTTGGCCCAGTCCAGCTTTTTTAAATAGACCCCCCCAAAAACTTTGCATTTAAATTTTTAAATACAGAAAATTTTTTGGTCGTACCGCGGGTTTTTTTTTGGTGCAAAAAAAATTTGTTTTTATCCTATCCCCTTTTCATATGGGTTTTTTTTTTCATTTTGGGGCGCAGCCCAGTTTTTTTAAATTTTAAAACCCCCCACCTTGCAAAAAATTTTTAATACAGAAATTTTTGCCCAACACCGGGGTTTTAAATTTTTGGGTGAAAGGGAAAATACCGTTTTTTTTTCCGGGAAACTTTTCATATGGGTTTTTTTTTTCATTTTTTGGGGGCAGCCCCAGATTTTTTAATAGGGGCACCTTGCACTTAAATTTAATACAGCAATTTTGCACCCCCCCGCAGGTGAATTTTTTAGTTGAAAAAAAATACCGTTTATTATCCATATACTTTTCTTATATGTTTTTTTTTCCACTTTTGCCCTTCCCAGCTTTTTTTGATAGGGGCCACCTTGCATTTAAATTTAAAATACAGAAATTTTTGGGCTCACCATCAGGTGAAATTTTTAAAGGTGCAAAAAATACCGTTTTTTTAACCGTACACATTTCAGAAAAGGTGTTTTTTCATTTTGGGGGCGCGGGCCCCAGCTTTTTGAAAAGGGGACCTTGCACTTAAATTTGAATACACCCCAATTTTGCCCGTCACCGCTGGTTTTTTTTTTTAGGTGAAAAAAATACCGTTTATTATCCTTAAAATTTTCTGATACGTTTTTTTTCACTTTTGCCCAGCCCCAGCTTTGTTGATAAGGCACCCTTGCCCTTAAATTTGAATCCACAATTTGTCGTCACCGAAAGGTGAAATTTTTTAAAGGTGTAAAAAAACCGATTTACCCTTTACACATTTCAGAAAGTTTTTTTCATTTTTTTGCGCACCCCCACTTTTTTGAAAGAGGCTTTTTTGCACTTAAATTTAAATTTACAGCAATTTTGTCGTCCCCCGCGGGTGTTTTTTTTAGGTGGCAAAAAATACCGTTTATATCCGAAAACATTTCAGAAAGTGTTTTTTTTTTTCCATTTTGCCCGTCCACCCTTTTTTTGTAAAAGGCCCACCTTGCGCTTAAATTTGAAACAGAAAATTTTTGTCATAAAAACCCCCCCGGGGTTGTATTTTAAGCAAAAAAAACCGTTTTTTTATCCCGGATATATTTCAAAATACGTGTTTTTTCACTTTGGCGCATTTTCCAGCTTGTTGATACAGGCACCTTCCCACTTAAATTTAAAAAATACAGAAAATTTTGTCGCACCGCGGGTGTATTTTTGGGTGCAAAAAATCCCTTTAAATTATCCTTATACATTTTCATATGGGGGTTTTTCACTTTGGGGGAAAGTCCAGATTTTTTAAATAAGGCACCTTTTGCATTTAAAATTTAAATACAGAAATTTTTTGTCACACCGCAGGTGTTATTTTTAGTTGCAAAAAAAAACCGTTTCTTATCCGTATAAAATTTTTCAAATAGGTGTTTTTTCATTTTTTTCCCACCCCACTTTGTTGATAGGGGCCCCTTCCCTTTAAATTTAAAATACACAATTTTGCCGTCCCCCTTTCGGGGGTTTTTTTAGGTAAAAAAAATTTCCGTTTATTATCCGAAGGGCATTTCTTATATGTTTTTTTTAAATTTTTTTCCCCAGCTCCAGTTTTTTGATAGAGGCCCCCTTGCATTTAAATTTTTGAAAAACAGCAATTTTGTCATCCCGCAGGTGTTTTTTTTGGGTGCAAAAAATACCTTTTTATTTTTTCCGAAACAAAATTTCAGATGGGTTTTTTTTTTTCATTTTTGGGCGCAGTCCCCAGCTTTTTTGATAGAGGCACCCTTGCATTTAAAAATTTGAATACAGCAATTTTTTTCGCCCCGCTGGTTTTTTTTTGGGGGTTTGAAAAAATACTGTTTTTTTTCCCAACACTTTTCAGATAGGGGGTTTTTTCCCCTTTTTGCCAGTCCAGTTTTTTTTGATAGAGGCCCCTTTTCATTTTAAATTTGAATACAGCAATTTTGTCGTCCCCCCGCGGGTGTTTTTTTAGGTGCAAAAAAAAACCTTTTATTATCCGAAATAAAATTTCAAAAAGGGTTTTTTTTTTTCCATTTTTGCCCATCCATTTTTTGTTAAAGAGGCACCCTTGCATTTAAAATTTTTGAATACGGGAAATTTTTGTCGTAAACCGGCGGGGGGATTTTTAGGTTTAAAAAATACCTTTTAAAAATCCGTACCCCTTTCAGATAGGTTTTTTTTTTCACTTTTGCGCAGTCCACTTTTTTTGATAGAGGCCCCTTTTGGCACAAAATTTGAATAACAGCAATTTTGTCGTCCCCGCTGGTGTATTTTTGGGTGCAAAAAATACCGTTTATTATCCGTATACTTTTCCCAAAAAAGGTTTTTTTCAACTTTTCCCCATTCCAGCTTTGTTGATAGGGGGCACCTTGCACTTAAATTTGAATACAGCAATGTTTGTAAATCCCCGCGGGGTGTATTTTTAGGGTGCAAAAAAATACCGTTTTTTATCCGATATATTTTCAGATACTTTTTTTTTTTCAATTTGGCGCAGTCCAGTTTTAGTGATACAGGCCCCCCTTGCACTTAAATTTGAATACAGCAATTTTTTTTCGTCCCCCGGAAGGTGAATTTTTGGTGCAAAAAATTTACCTTTTAAATTTAATCCGTATCCCTTTCATAGGGGTTTTTTTTTCACTTTGGCGCATTTCCAAAAATTTTTTAAATTAGAGGCACCTTGCATTTAAAATTTTGAATACAGCAATTTTGCCCATCCCCCCGGCAGGTTTTTTTTATTTGAAAAAAATACCTTTTTCCTTATCGTATACTTTTTCAAATAGGTTTTTTTTTCACTTTTGCCCATTTCCAGCTTTTAAATAAAAGGGCACCTCCCAAAAAAATTTGAATACAGAAATTTTTGTCGTCACCACCCGGTTTGTATTTTTGGGTTTACAAAAAATACCTTTTTATTATCCGTAGCTTTTCCCTTATATGTTTTTTTTTCACTTTGCCATTCCAGCTTTTTTTATAGAGGCCCTTGCACTTAAATTTGAATCCCAGAAAATTTTTGCCCAAAAACCCCCAGGTTATTTTTGGGTTTGCAAAAAAAACGTTTAAATACCGAACACATTTCAGAAAGGTTTTTTTTTCATTTTTTGCGCAGCCCCCAGTTTTTTTGATAGAGGCACCCTTTCATTTAAATTTATGAATACAGTTTTTTTTGTCTAAACCCGGGGCGGGTTGTTTTTTTTAGGGGGCAAAAAATACGTTTATTATCCGTTTTCCCTTTCAAAAAGGGTTTTTTTTTTAAAACTTTTGCCCAGTCCACTTTTTTGAAAAAGGGGCCCCCTTTGCACTTAAATTTGAATACAGAAATTTTTGGGTTCCGTCCCCGGGGCGGGTGTTTTTTTTAGGTGAAAAAAATTTCCGTTTTTTTAAATCCGAAAAACATTTCGATGGGGTTTTTTTTTCACTTTGCGCAGTCCACCCTTTTTTGAAAGAGGCCCCCTTGGGCACTTAAATTTAAATACAGCAATTTTTTCGTCCCCCGCTGGAAAAATTTTTAGGGGGAAAAAAAATACCTTTTAAATTATCCTAAACATTTCAGAAAGGTGTTTTTTCACTTTTGCCCAGCCCCAGTTTTGTTGAAAGAGGCACCTTTGGCATTTAACTTTAAAATACACAATTTTGTTGTCACCGCCGGGGTGTATTTTTGGGTTGCAAAAAATACCTTTTTTAAACCAAATATTTTTCAGATGGGGGTTTTTTTTCCCTTTGGCGCAGCCCCATTTTTGTTGAAAACGGCCCTTGCATTTTAAATTTGAATACAGAAAATTTTGTCGTCCACCGCAGGGGGTTTTTTTTGGTTGCAAGAAAAAACCGTTTATTATCCGTAAAAATTTTTTCCCTTTAGGGGGGTGTTTTTTCACTTTGGCGCAGTCCAGATTTTTTTTAATAGAGGCACCTTGCACTTAAAATTTGAATAACAATTTTGTCATCACCGCAGTGAAATTTTTAGTTGCAAAAAAATCCTTTTTATTACCCGTATAAAATTTATATGGGGTTTTTTTTTCACTTTTCCCCGTCCAGCTTTTTTTAAATAGAGGAAACCTTGCATTTAAAATTTTTGAATACAGCAATTTATGTCATCACCGCAGGTGAAATTTTTGGGTGCAAAAAATACCGTTTATTATCCGAAAAACTTTTCAGATGGGTTTTTTTTTCACTTTTCCCGCAGCCCCAGTTTTTTTTGATAGAGGCCCCTTTTGCACTTAAATTTGAATACGGGAAAATTTTTGTCGTCACCCGCTGGTGTTTTTTTTAGGTGCAAAAAATACCGTTTTTTTACCCGGGAATATATTTCAGATACGTTTTTTTTTTTTTTTTCATTTTGGCGAAAAGTCCACTTTTTTATACAGGCACCTTGCATTTAAAATTTGAATACGCAATTTTGTCGTCACCGGCGGGTGTATTTTTAGGTGCAAAAAATACCGTTTTTATATCCGAAATACTGTCAGATAGGTGTTTTTTTCACTTTTGCACAGTCCACATTTTTTAAAAAAAGGGGGCCCTTCCCACTTAAATTTGAATACAGCAATTTTTTGGCCCGTCACCGGCGGGTTTTTTTTTTAGGTGAAAAAAATAACGTTTTTTTATCCGTATACATTTCAATAGGGATTTTTCACTTTGTAAAAAATAGCGGGTAAAAAAATTCCCCTGAATTTTTAATAAGGGGGGTTACAGGAAAAAACCTTGACCAGATGAGGTTTTTCTTTGGGACTTTAAGAAAAGGAGCAGGGACAGAGAACAAAGAAAAAGAGAAAATTTTTCCCCCCCAGCAAAAATTGAGTAAAATGGAAAAAGAATCCCAAAAAAAAGGGGCACCTGGGTGGAACGGATTTTAACCACCAGTATTTCCAAGTAACCCAAAATTTAGCCGCACTCATAGGGGGGGGGCCCAAAGCTCAAACCCAGGTCTTGCCCTTGGTACTGGGGAAAGGCTGGAGGTCTTACCTAAACACTTCCGCTTTGCACCTGCTTCAGCACGACTTTTTTTCCCCTTTTCTGGAAACAAAAGGGGCATTTTTTACTGTGAAAAATAGATGACAAACCTGGGCCGGGGCTCTCACCCACCCACGAAATTCGGGCCCGGGCACGGACCTCCCGTTTTAAAACAGTTTGGCTGACGGCAGCACGGGTTTCCCAACATTTTTTAGGGGAAAATCAGAGAGCTTCAAATTTCTCTAAAAAATTTAAATTTTTTAAAAAAGGGGGATTCTGGGGGTTTTAAGTATTTGCCAAAAAGGGCTCCAGGGCGGGACACAAAATGCAAAATTTTTGAGTCTTAAAATTTTCTGGGGCTGGAGTCACTATGGGGTCGCATAAATTTGTCTCCGGGGGTTGCCCGGGCCCCCAAAATCACTGAAGAAGGATTTGGAGGAAAAATGAAAAAATTAAAATTGTTTGGGGCTGAATCACCCCAAAAAGCCAGGAGGGCAAATGTCTTTTTAACAAAGAAGTTTTTGGGGATGTTTGGGACTTTTTTATTACTTATGGGAGGTGGACAAATTTAACACATCTACACATGTAAAAAAATCCCTTTAAAAACTGCGGGAGGGTGGTTGTAGTTTTCACACTTGAAAAAAAAGCAAAATGATAATAATTTAAAAAAAAAATAAAACTTCCTAAAAAAAATTCTGTAAACAAATGTCAACCAAAAAATATACTAAAAGACAGTCCTGTACAAAATCAAGTGCCCTTTGTGATTGTGGGTCAAACGGTTTTGGGGTTTATTCTGCGTACAGGACAGATATGTCAAATTTTTTAGTGAAAATAAAATGGTGGTTTAAAGCCCCTTTTTCCGGACTTTTTATTGGGGATATTCGGGTTTTGGGGGTTATGCTGGGGCCCAGGGGCGGTATCAAAATTCCCGTGAAAACTAAAATGGTGGTTCAAAGACTCCTTTTTTCCCCCACTTTTTTAATTGGGGTCAGCAGGTTTGGGCCATCTTTCCCAGACAGGTATAGTAATGTCCAATTAAAAAAAAAATGGTGGTTTAAAGGGCTTCTTTTTCCGCACTTTTTTAAAATTTTGGTCAGACAGGTTTAATGGGGCATACTGGGGGTACAGGGGACAGGTAAAAAGTCAATGTCCCGTGAAACTAAAATGGTGGTTAAAGACTCCTTTTCCGGCCTTTTTAAATTGGGGGTCATGCAGGTTTGGGGCTTATCTGTGGGCCCCGACAGGTATAGTAAAGTCCCGTGAAACTAAAAGGGTTGGGTTTAAAGCTCCCTTTTCCCCGCACTTTTTAATCTGTGGGGCAGACAGGTTTAATGGGCATTCTGCGTACAGGGCAGATATGTCAATGCCAGTTCAAAAAAAATGGTGGTTCAAAGACTCCTTTTTACGGCACTTTTTAAAACTGGGGGTCATGCATTTGGGTTTATGGCATTCAAGACAGGGATATTCAATTTCCCGTTCAATAAAATGAGGTTAAATCATATGCCCTTTTGGCACTTTTTAATTTGTGGGGATGCAGGTTTAAGGGGCATGCTGTGGTACAAACAGGGATAGGGGAAGGGGTTTTAGTTTTTTTTGTGGGTTAATAACTAAGTGTGTTGCCCAAGATTAGCACGTATCCATTTTTCTGTGGGTGTTAACCAGCTTCTCCAGCCCCGTTTGGGTGTAAGAAAGAAGGGTTTTTGCTTCCCTAGACTTAAAAGTATCGGGGAAATCTATATCGACTACGGAAATCGTCTTGATAATCCGATATCGACTACGACAAGAACGAAGTAAAAAGTAATCGCTCATCACTACTTGAGACAAGTTTATAATTACAAAAATTCTGCCCAGCTGACAGGACCTCGTCTATTTTAACCCCTTACCGTCGGAGACAGTTTTGGCCTCTCTCACAGAGCCCCATTTTTGAAATCTGACATGTCATGTTGTGAGAATACCTTTTGATACTTTAACCTATCCATGTGATTCAGAGATTGTTTTCTCGTGGCACATTGTGCTTTAAGATAGTAAGAAATTTTAGTCCCAAAAGTCCTTGTTTATTTGTAAAAAATATCAAAGTATCATGAAAAATGTGAAAAATTTACCAATTTCAAACTTCTAAAATTGTAGAACACTGTGCCATGCTCAAAGATGCATAGGGAGCGTGGTTTTCTCTTCATACAATGCTGTGTTTTAGTATGACATGCACATGACAGCCGCCGCTCTTAGAATCGCTTCACTCTGAAATTCTCTGGGCACTTACAGGGGCAATACTGACTAAATAACTGAAGTGGGAACGCAGCCTGACAGTCATGTCAGCGCCAGCTGGAAAGAACCGAGCTGGGGGCTAAGATCCTACAATAGCGTCAAAGAACACAATAGTAGGTTCCTGGAGCCAGCACAGGTCGCAGCACAGTAAGGGAACATCACGGCAGGGGTCACCCCACGATGCCACAACTTCCGGTGTCATCTAGCAACTGTGTGTTGACCACCAAGCCAACGCTTCTCAAATGGTTGACTAGGCCATCCACTTTCTCCCAGATGACATCTGACAACCCCAGCCAAGAGTCGGTAGGTTTGTCAGACACAAACCTTAGTTGGCATGGCCCGGGAGCACGTGAGGGGCTCTAACCTTTCCTCAACCCACCTCTGTCCTGTTCGCTTCCCACAGCCAGAGAACTACTATGTGCTGTGGCCTCTGTGCCACTATACCGTGAGGATGAACTATTTGAGGACAGTGGGCAGCAAAGAGGTGGGGAAGACATCCGCTGCTTCTTGCAGAAGTGGGCAAGTAGTGATGAGGAGAGTGGCATGGTGGGTTATGTTGCGATACCGCTGAGGAGGAAGGTGGTGACAGGCAAACACTAATCGATGTAGCCGATTGCACTTGGGAGCCAGGTGAAGCAAGCAAGGCTGGGACAAGGTATTCTGGTGCCCTAGTTAAACAAGGCATAAAGTGCCCCCCAAATGGAAAATTCAGCCCACTCCATGCCTCCTTGCGCCCCCTTTATTGCTTGGGATGAAGTGACGCCCTAGTCGGTCTCCTAACTTCGACAATGCAATTACCTGGGGCAGTGAGCCCTTACTGGTACCCAGCCCACTGTCCTTGCCTACTTGACTTGCTGCCCTAGGCGGCAGACGGCAAAATGGGGACAGTTTCCCTGCGCTATTAAAGTGCTGGGCCGTGAGAAGCAAGAATGGTCAGACAGTCCGGGTCAATATCAAAAGGAACGCCAAAGCCACAGAACCAGAGGAATGAACGTAAACCAGCCGAGGGGCCCAAAAACCAAACGGAAGCGAAAGCACAAAATCAGGAGACAAGCCGGGGTAAGGAGAACAAGCCGGGGTCAGGTACACAGAAAAGCAAAACAACAACACAAAGCACAAAAACAAGATACCCAGGAATATCACGGGGCGCAGCACACAGCCTTCGGGATTTTAAATGGGATTCCTGATCCCGCCCCTGCAGCTAATTGGAGCGCCCCCGGGTCCTCCCTTTGGCTGGTGCACTCCCCCCTGTCGAGGGGCTGGGCCCCTGCCACTCACAGAGTTTCAGCACAAGTGTATCGGGGGAAAAACTGCTCCCCCGGGCACCTGCAGTCCCTAGAGCCTGAGCACAGCCAGCCCTGACGGTGGATGTCCTTAAAAATGATTTCGGGCACTGAGGCCAAAAGTAAAGGCAAGCCAAGTAATATTTTCAAAAATATTACCTGTTCCACAACCACACCCAAAAGGCAAGGGAGATTAAGAGGTGAATAAGTGGCTCAAAAAATTGGGTTGGAAAGAGGGATTTGGTTTTTTGGGGAACTGGGGTGATTCTGTCTTGGCTACAGGGTCTATCTAGGGATGGGGGCACCTAAATGGGGAGGGTGCAGCTGATTGGTGGAAAAAAATGGCCAGAATTTTGGAGGAAAATTTAAACTAAACGGGGGGAGGTAACTAAAAGATAGATGCAAGATAGGAAGATAGAGAGTTGGGGAAAAAAGGGAATAAATCAGGGGGGGGAGTGGGAGGGAGGGGGTTAGCAATAGTTTTAAAAAAATCAGGGAGAAAGGAATAAAAACTGAAAAATCTCAAATTGCATGTGACCCCAAGGGGCCCCGGAGTCGACCAAAAAAATAAATGAACTAGAATTACAAAAAAACAAGAAAAATATGACCCTAGTGGGGAAACTGGACATGGGGGGGACGAGAGCTACGACTGGGCGGTTAACTTACAGGATTTACAGTCATTTTAGAAAAGGGTCGTAAAGATCAGAAAGGGGGGGGTGCTTCTCATGAAAAAACCGTCTAAGCCAACACTGCGGGGAAAATTAGGACAGGTAATGAAAAAAGTGAATTTATGGGTAAATATACATGGGGGTAACAAAAACAATATAAAACTAAAAGGGGTCTGCTTAGTCCCCCCCAAGTATAAAAAACCCCTGAAGAGTACTCCCCAGCAAATAAAATAGGCGGTAATCAAATGAGGGTTTTTATTTGGGGGACTTTTTTTCTACCAGAATCAATTGGGAAACTGAAACCCAGCTCTCACAAAAGGGAAAAAGGTTTTTTCAATAATAATGAAATTACCTTTTCCAAATGGTGCAAGAACGACTAGAGGGAAAAGGCCCCTTTTAGATTTAATATTTACAATAGACCTGAAGAGTAACAAAAGGTTTTGGTTTAGGGGC